>VWZO01000230.1:965889-1017264 GCA_013396975.1 Bucco capensis | reverse complement strand
GGTGTAGGACCCTGCACTTGGTCTTGTTGAAGCTCATGAGGTTCACCTGGGCCCACCTCTCCAGCTTGTCCAGGTCCTTCTGGATGACATCTTGCCCCTCCAACTTATCAACAGCACCCCATAGCTTGGTGTCATCTGCAAACTTGCTGATGGTGCACTCAATGCTGCTGTTGATATCATTTATAAAAATATTAAGCAATGATCAAGGCTATGTATATATCCATGCATGTCTGTACTCTCAAAATTTCATTTTTTTAGCTACATTTACAGTTTGACAAAATGGAAGCCAGCTCAAAGATAATAAATACCTATCATTCTTCGTGAAAATAGGTGTATGGAAGATATTACTTCATCGGGAAAAAAAAGCTGCAGTACACGCTCAATACTTTTCAGATATTATAAAACAAGATAGGCACACTATTTACAGCTCAAATCTGTGGGAAGAACATCAATCAGAGCTCACATCTTTCATTTGCCAGAATCAAGTATGTGTCACACATATAGAAAAACAGATTCAGCAGTTGTGATGCTCATACAGCTACTTAAGAACTTACAAGTGGATTTAGTGAGTCATGCCAAAGGACTACTTTGTCAGGCAACCCATTACTGGCTGTGATTAACAGCAGGCACTCTGTGAAGAGCAGAGCAGGGGAGATACACAGTGGTATTTCCCCAGAATACTGCCTCCAGCTGTGCATGCATCAGAAACATCCTAAGTCTGCATTATGTCTGTGCACTTTATAGCTCTGCCCCCTTACAAGGATTTGTTCAATTGCTTTTGGCACTTCTGTAAACATCTGGCATCCATAACTTCAACGGCAAAGGAGTCCCACAGCTTACCTCCATGCTTCACAAAGAAATGTCTTCTTTTGCCTGCCTTGTACTGCCACCTGTTACCCTGAAGCTTATTTTTTAAAGAACAGCTCTTCCCTGGTTATCCACAAATAATAACCTGTGATTCTAATGGTGTTGGTCATATTCTCTCAGTTACTTTTTTTCCCCAGCTGTTTAAGGCAAGATTTAGAACTGATTTCAAAGACATTGGAGCTTCACTGACTTCAGTGGCCTTTGGATCATTTTCAAAAGATGTATACAGTGCACAGTACACTAAAAATATGATTAATTACCCTCAATGCTGAAACCCACCCACTACCTCTTGAGTTATTTTTAACATTCTATATTGTATTTCTGGTAAAAAGAATATAGAGATATTTCTGTATTTTTATATCTTGAATTAATATCAATATGTTAGAGAACATTCAGGTCTCAAATTTGGAAAGAAAGGTACAAATATTGCACTAAAACTATTTTTACCTGATTAAAATAACCTTCTGATATTTACTGCCTGAAGAACAGAAATGAAAAAGAAAGAGCAAACACCTTTCACCTTTTCATTAGGGTGTAAGGTGTAAAGGAAAAGAAAGCAATATGATAAACAAATCAGTGGGGACTGGGTGGGTTATCACCATTTCCAGGCTAAGTTCCAAGTCATTTCTGTAATCACGTTCCAATCCAAGTACATGTTTGCCTCATTTATTTTGGATCTAACAAACTTAGGTATAGGAAAGTCAAGGGCTTATTTTTTCATTTTCACTTTGATAAAAGCGTTCTTGCTTTTCATGCAGTTTTCAGATCAGATCAATTGTTTTATTTTTCTAAAATGCCAAAAAAAGCATAGCTAGGAGGAAACTTATGCAGGAAAAGAATGAGCTGTTGCTTCTGTACTTATTGCACAATATCACTTGTTTTTTTCATGTGTTCATGTTCATTCTAGTCGATCTCACAGTCTCTAAAACTTTATTTAAGAGAGAAAAAACTGCAGCAACAGTGGTAAAAGATGTCAGGATACATAGTGCAACTATTCTTGGCTCCACAACTTAAATAGTATTTTTTGGTCACATACCTTTTAAACATACTTGCTTGGCTGTTTGTCTCAAATCAAAAAACACTTCTTAATGCAATGCAAAAGGCATTTAAAAGATAACATCAGTAGCTGCAAGTCAGTTNAGAAGGCTAATGAGCTCATCCTACCCATACAAGGATTATAGGAACATGGGTATCACTCCCCACACTTTACCATGGGCAATGAGTTTAATGCTCCCTCTGCTGTTGGCACAGTTATGGCACCAGGGGCCACAGAAGACCCCAAGTGATTTTCAGACTGTGCCTGGAGTTTGGAAATATATCTACAGTATTCCATCAGAGTAGCACAAAAAAAAAAAAGCATCTTTTGAATGCCAAGGCCAAACATACAATACTCTATAGGCATGGTGCTTGCTATGCCCTTTACTGACAGATTGATTTTCATGTTCTGACTAAACTAGCAGTTAGCAACATTACACTGCTGGCTGGATAGCAATGACGGCCCAATTAGAAAACATAGTCAATGAATAGGTCAAGCAGCTGGGGTCCAGATATTCTAAGCAAGACTAGGCCTTCCAGTCTGTAAAACTTTCTGTTGACCTTTTCCTCATCATAAGTAACCCACCAAAAAACATGTCAAAATTTTGTGCAGAAACAAAGCAGTAAAGAAACTATGACTTATCCAAATAAGCAAACAGCTTAAGAAAACTTGTTGAGAAATTGTTAGCATAGGAAAGAAAAGAAATTTTGGTTGTAGAGGGATTCCTGATTTACCCATAAATATATGATGCACTGTACAGATTGTTTGCTTAGGGGACAGCTTTTTAGGTGGCTTGTGCTAATCAGATATATAATAATCAGATATACACTGAGGGTTTAGAACCACCAAAAACTATATATTATTTAGCCCACTTAACTTTCTACATAAACAAAGATCATTTTTAATTTTGGCTTGATCTCACTTTAAAAAAAATAATATACATATATATAAATACAATTAATTCCATATGGATTTGAAGATATGAAACCTGAAAGCAGGCAGTAGTGCTTTGTATATGTCTTACGCATACAGTTCTGGAAAGAGTTATAAACATCCATGTAGGACACTACATAAACTGCTGCGCTTTTAAACTGAAAGGGGCACCTGTTTTTTTTTCTATCAAATAGAAAGTTCACTTCTGAAGGCACACTATTAGCACTAGGGCTGTGAAATCTAGTATTCGCTACACATAAAACACTTATCTTTGGAGAAAAAGCTCCCACTTCTTCCAAATCAATAGCAAAGTCCCCTTGGACTTTCAAAAGGGCCAAGAACTTTCCTGAAGACTACTGATCTTTTTTTACTCAGGACAGATCTCTCTGTGATATACCAGTTCAGACTTTATTTGTCATAAACACAGCTTTTCAATACCAATACCACTGTGATTATCTTCATTACAACCACCTTGGCTGCACCTTTTTGCACAGTCCTCATGTTAAAAAATGCCTCTGCTTACAGTTTAAAACTTTCCATCACTGATGTTTCTCCTAGCATTATCTAATCTCACCCTTGTGTTTAATCTTGAACCTAAGTAGACTGAATACTACATGTGAGCAAGAACAGTTCTCAACTTTTATTCTGTCATATAGTCTCAGTTTCCAACTCCATGGAAACTATTTCGTTGTAGTCTTTGCTATGCTGCAGCCTTTATAAGATATGGACTTATTTTCCTCCACATTTCCATGCTAGCTGAATGGTTTCACATAAAAGCAGAACTCTAGCAATAATAGCATGTGTTACTGCTCGTTAAGCTCCTTTCAAAATTGTGTCAGTGATTTTTGTTGCATAAGCAGCAATGTCAGGATGCCATTACAAAATCTAGGAACAGCATTAACTGACACTGCACAAATGTATTGAAGACTGGTACGTGTGTGATGCTGTTCTCTGAACTGCAGTGTAGGCACATCTGAAATCTGCTTGCTCACACTACAGAAACTACTTATTAGCATCTGTATATAACACATCATCACCACAGGGTAAGTTAGTTCAAAATCATAAATGTCAAGACATAATCAACTTAAAGGTCAGGTTTAATTACAGTTGTTGAAACTGAAATATACTAATTACCATTACTATGTCAGAAAATTTCTTAAAACCGTTTGAAATGTTTTGTTGGTGCCTGTACTTTTTCATAATTGACATCTTTTGTTCCATGATGGAGATATTTCAATGGGAATTTTTTTTACGACCTTTGAAGCAGAAAGAGAACAAATCAGAGGACTGATGAACAAAGCACCACCACAAAGCACAACAAAACCTGTCCTCTGTATTATGATCTTATTAATTACTTTCTTGTAATTGGCACTTCATATAATCATTTAGATAATGAAATTATTTGGAGAGTCTGGTGCATGGATGAAACAGATTTAACTGTGTGGCTTTTAGGTTTAATGACAAAATAAATCAATAAGTGAAACAGACTGGTGAGAAAATAACTCAATAACTGAAAAATTTACTCTACCTGTAGGCTTTTCCAAGGATTCTACTGGGAATAGTTATTGACTCACATAAGTATTTTAGTTCTCTCTTTCCCTCAAGGTACAGAAAGTTTGAATGCTGTGATTTCATTTTCTCTTCTGTTACCTACTGTTTCCCACCACCACCACAGCCAGAATATCTAGCTTACCTTTTCATATACCTTTAACAGAGTGACAGACATAATTTTTTTTCCCACAGGAGCTGTTCCCAGCCAGGTAGAATGCAGCAGAGAAAAGGTTAAGCTATATAAAGTTGAACTCCCCACAATAGCAGATATCTTAGCTACTGTATAGCCTTCTTGCAAAAATTCAGAAGTCTAAAAGTGACTATAAGAGGTTACTCTGGAGGAAAATATCACTAGCTGATGAAAAGAGGCTATCAAATGTGCTGATAAGAAAGACATATTCCTTTATTGAGTTTCATTCATTAAGAATCCTAAAAGAATTGGCTGATGTAGTCGCCAAGCCATTCTCAATAATATTTGAGAAGTCCTGGCAGTCAGGTGAAGTCCCTAGTGACTGGAAGAAGGGGCATGTTACACCCATTTTCAAAAAGGTGTAAAGGAGGACACTGGGAACTACTGACCTGTCAGCCTTACCTCTGTGCCTAAGAAAATCATAGAGCAGATTCTCCTCGAAGGTCTGATAAGGCACACGGAGGAGAGGAAGGTGATCAGAGACAGTCAGCATGGCTTCACTAAGGGCAGATCCTGTCTGACAAACCTAGTGGCTTTCTATGATAGTGTGACTACCTCAGTGGACAAGGGACGATCTGTAGATGAGATCTATCTGGACTTCTGCAAGGCCTTTGACACGGTCCCNCATCAAAAGAAGCGTGGCCAGCAGATCCAGAGAGGTGATTCTGCCACTTCACTCTGCTCTGGTGAGACCTCCTCTGGAATACTGTGTCCAGTTCTGGAGCCCTCAATACAGAAAGGACATGGATCTGATGGAGCAAGTCCAGAGGAGGGCCACAAGAATGATCAGGGGGCTGGAACACCTCTGCTATGAGGACAGGCTGAGGGAGCTGGGATTGTTCAGCCTGGAGAAGAGAAGACTTCAGGGGGGACCTACTGGTGACCTTCCAGTACCAAAAAGGAACTTACAAGAAGGCTGGAGAGGGCCTGTTTGCAAAGGCCTGTAGTGAAAGGACAAGGGGCAATGGTTTTAAATTGGAGAAGAGTAGATTTAGACTTGATATTAGGAAAAAGTTCCTTACCACAACGTTGGTGGAATACTGGAACAGGTTGCCCAGGGAGGTGGTTGGGGCCTCATCCCTGGAGGCATTCAAGGTGAGGCTTGCCAGGGCTCTGGGCAACCTGATCTAGACAGGGATGTCCCTGCCCGCTGCAGGGGGGTTGGACTAGATGACCTCCAGAGGTCTCTTCCAACCCAAACTATTCTATGATCCTATGATTCATTCATTTTGCACCAGAGCTGCTGGGTCGTAACAGCAGCCCTGGTAGTGTGAAGGGTGCTGCTCCACTCCAGAGTGTACAAACTACCTGAAATCACTGAAGTCTTGTGCCACTGGAGGAAATATTTCTACTAGGTAAATGGCAGCTTGCTGTCCTCCTTCTCTTCTTTCACAAGCCCCAGTACTTCGAGCTTCACATACAGCAACAGGAAAGAGCTCAAAATCTGGATATACTGAACATATACATCAACTGAAAGACACAGTGGTAAATGGTCTCAGGTACACAACACAAGTAGAGCAGAGAAGTGGCTGGCAGTTCAGAAATCATTTATAATACACCAATAAAAGCCTCAACTCTGCCACAGTGAAAGGCAAACAACGTAAGGCTCTTGTGTCGCCTTGCATCTCAATAAATGGGAAAGAATGGCATTTAATTAGAGAGTTTCCTGCCTCCCAGGTACTGATGACATTGAAGTCAGTGTGGACATAAGGCATTAAAGCTGGCATCACCCAAAGAAGTCTCTTATTTAAGATTTACAGCTGACTGCTAGAGAGAAGTGAAAATTTATTAAAGGCTTCCATCTGGCAGAATGTATCATTAGTATTCAAACTGATAGAAGCAGTGATTTAAATTTAATAATCCGAGTAGAGATATGCATCAAAAAAGAATTCTTCTAAAATATGTCTAATAGCAATAACTGACTTCTTTATTATAGTCTGCCTGTGAAAAAATGCCAGATATCAAAGAATAAGACATCAAATGTTAATTTCAGTGTGTTCTTTCAGTTGAAACTCACATTAAAATAATATACTCAGTGCAAATCAAGCAGCATAGACTGTACTTGTTTGTACCTTCCCTGAGTAAGATTTGAAACACTGGGACCCAGAAAAAATTAGGAAATTTACCTTAGCTGAAGAAAGGATGTATTGACTGTAGGAGTGCAGACACTGGCACCATGGGTGGCCTCTGTGAGAAGAAGTCAAGAACCACACTATGCTGGACACAGCCAGTTCAGTGGGCTCCAATGGACCCCACCACAGGGCACAGCTGAGTTCCTTGGCCATGGGTGTTACACCTCTGGGAAAACATATTGAAGAAAGGGAAAAATATTGCCCAGAAGAAAGAAGCAAATTAAAAAAAAAAAAAGTGTGAGAAACAGCTCTGTGAACACCAAGGTCAGAGAAGAAGGAGGAGGAGAGGTGCTCTGTGCTGGATCAGAGATTCTCCTGCAACTCATGGAAGAGACCACGGTGGAGAAGGATTATTAAGGGAGTGGAGCCTATGAGCCTGTATGTCCCTATGAGGACAGGCTGAGAGAGCTGGGTCTCTTTAGCCTAGAGAAGAGGAGACTGAGGGGGGACCTCATCAACATATACAAATATGTTAAGGGTGAGTGTCAGGATGACGGAGCCAGGCTCTTCGCAATGTCATCCTGTGTTAGGAAAAGAGGCAATGGGAGTAAGTTGGAGCATTGAAGACTTAGTGTAAACAGAAGGAAAAACTTTTTCACAGTGAGGGTAACAGAACACTGGAACAGGCTGCCCAGGGGGCTTGTGGAGTCTCCTTCTCTGGAGATGTTCAAGACCCACCTGGATGCGTTCCTGTGTAACCTTATCTAGCCAAACCTGCTCTGGTGGGGGGGTTGGACTAGATGATCTTTCTAAGTCCCTTCCAACCCCTAACATGCTATGATTCTATGATTCCCTGTAGTCAGTAGAGAGGAACACACCAGAGCAGATGAACACCCATCAGCCTGCGAGACCCCACCCAAGAGCAGTTGGATATTCCCTGGAGGGACTGCAGCCTGTGGATAGCTGATCCTGCAGTAGGTTCTTCTGACAGGAGCAGCAGACCACGGGAAGGATCCACAATGAAGCAAGGGAAAAGTGTGAGGAGGAAGGAAGGGCAAAGAAGTGCTATGGACTGACAGAAACCCCCATTTCCCATCCTCCTGCACAGCTCAGTTGGTGAGGGAGGTGGACAAGTCAGGAATGAAGCTGTTAGGCTGAGCCTTGGAAAAAAGGAATGAAGGCTTGGGGGTGGTCTAGTTTTGGGGGTTTTTTTCTCCCTATCCAACTCTATTTTAACTAGCAAAAAACTACATTATTTTTTCCCCAAGTCAAGTTCTTTCTGCCTCTGAAGGTAATTTGTAAGTCATATCTCCCTGTCCGTATCTCAGCTCATAAACCTTTTCATGTTATTTTCTCCTCATGTCCTGTTGACAAGGAGGAATGAGATAGTGGCTGAGTGAGTGCTTCACGGCTTTCCAAGCTCCACCCACCACAGAGGTGTTACTTAATCATATACTTTTATGGGGAACACATTGCTTTTGTGTGCCACATGAGAATCAAGCCAAGGAGGATGTATGTAATAAGAAAGACAATCCCTAAGCTAAAGTATTCTTTTGATTTAATATTTTTACAATACCAAGCTGTTTTCTGTTCTTTTTTAAATTAATTATATGAAGTTACTGCTCTAATTCTGAGTTATATGGCTGAGGTTTCATGTGTTAGGTAACATCCACCTCTCATTCTCACATTGTAGAACCTTTTTATACATCATCCTTTAATACCTCAGCTCTTACTTGATGAGATTTAAGAACAGCTCACATGAAGCCAAGGTGACAACACAAAGCACCTGCAGAATATTCTTTCTGTTTATTTCCCAGTAGTAACACCAAAAAACTCTCCAAAAGTCACAGATAGAGTCATTGCTATATCACCTGGCAGGTAAACAAGTGAACAAACAGTAAAGGACCATTTGTTCAGGAAAAAAAAACAAACATGAAAATTAAGGCAAAGTGCAACCATCACAAATTGAAGTGGATGGAGAAAAAAAGTTATGTTTGTTATAAGAACCAAGCATAAATTAGCTACCCAGTGCACAATTTACATGATGGGTGTTGCACAAACAAAAATACCTACCAATTAGTCACCCCTTTAATGTTTTTTTCTTAATTGCAGATTAATGGGCAGTTCCACATTACAGGTTGGTAATTTGCAACTATAATCTTCTTTTTAAAAGTTGAACAAGAAAACAACATTAAAATGCTCCAAATATGCTGTTGTAAGAAGCCAGGTTAGGCTGTCTAAATTGGAACAGGTGCTTTAAATGTTCCAAAGCCTTCTTGCAGGAGGGCAGGTACTAATTCTGCATTGGCAGTGGTACAACAAGTGATCGATATCAAGACATTTACTCCTTTGTTACTCCTAGCTCAGCAGGGGTGAGCACAGCCAGAGTCAAGAAAGAAGGCTTTCACAGTCAGCAGGCAGCTGTATGAAGCACATCTAACAAGGGCTAGAGATTGGCAGTGCATGTGCAGTAGTGGCTGAGGCCCCCCAGTCCCTGCTCCTCCAGATACCTGTTAATGCTCAGCACTACAGAAAAAGAGAACATATTTTACTTTTTTATTCTTCTTCCTAAGCCTTCTTTTATCCCTGGAATGAATACAGATTCACACTAACTACTCTAAAACATGATGCGGCTTTACCAAAAATATAATTTTGGTTTCATTTAAAAGCTTTGGAAATGTATGCTGAAAATTAAAAGGAGTTCCTTCCTATGTTTTTCAGAATGAAACACTGAATTTTTCCACATATAAGAAATTACCTTTTCAGAATATCTTGGTTTTATTTTTTTCAATTTCAGTTTTAAAAAGCTATTTTGATTTCCTCCAATAATGCTTTCTTCCAACCACCACACATGGTGCCAGAAGATCCAACTTTACAGCTAGTGAAGATGATGAAACCTAATTATCACTTTAGGAGCCATTTATGGTCTAAAAACATTGAGCTATATTTGAATTAGAAAGTTAATTTGTTAAAAAAAAAAGCATATTGGAAATGTTTCTTAATCCCTATAAACCTAAAAAAAAATCATTACCTCAAGCACAAAACCATGCAAATGAAACTATACCGCTGCTATTCCAACTAAACTGCACTTTGTAGAACCATAACTAACTCTAAGCATCATGGTCCATGAGTGACTATGTATGTCTTCCTCTACAAAAATTTGTTGAAACAAAAAAAGCATGGCGATGGAAGTATAGAAGTAAGCCTGTGGAGTTCAGCCCTGCTAACTGCCACAACTTTTTTATAAAACTTTGCCAGCCTTTCATCACATTTTGTTGCATATTTGTACCTTTTCTTAAACCCCTAAAGATGTTTGAATCGTAAGAATATCTTCTTGGAAAAATATTGTTCATGACTAACCAGCACAGCTGTGGGGGGAAAATCATCCTTTAACAGTTCAGAAATTACAAGAAAAATAAATAGAATCAAGCATGCATTATGTTAAAATAAAATCTCAAGATTTTCATGACATGAGTGTGATTACTAAATATATGGCACCAGTGATACCAAAGCAGAGGATTTTTCTTTTGTAAGATCAGAAATGCAGAAATGCTCACTATTTCAAACCAAAAGAGCTGAAGTCATAGAAAGAAAGACATTTCATACAGCTGGGGCAGGTGAAGATACTCATAATTTTATCTTACCACCAAGTTAATAATAATGGGATATCCAATATTAGTTCATGCTTCTTTGTATGCACATATAAATTGGATAAATCTACTGGATAAATTAGGACTGGACATAATCTGCTTACCCTTGACACGTAGCAATGCTTGATGAAGTAACACAGGCACAAGCAATATATGTGCCATCTGAAGTTCACTGAGTATGATGAAATTGTACATTATTATTAAAATCCCCAGTCTAAGGAAACTTGCATTACTGTACTGGAAAAGTTTTAAACATATGAAAGACTGCAAACAAACCAACTAAAAAGCAGCCCAGGAGCAAAAACCAACATTCTTTCGTCTATTGGTTGCAGCTCAAATTTCAAGATAATGTATAGATGAACACAGAGCCAGAGATTTATTGGCTCATTAACGTAGCTCTGAATAAATCTGAATAAATGAGATTTGTGTGTAGATTTAGGCTGAATGATAATTGCTAGGATCAACAGTGTGATACGTTTTTAAACCTGGGACTACTGCCACTGAATAAATGAAGGAATCATCACTAGTTAATCTTAGTAGGACAGTGTGTTCCTTGTTGGACCACAAAGTATCAGCAGTAATTTCTGCAATGACTGGAGAAAAACTCCATCTTTTACAATCATTAGAAGATTTTACCTTTTTGCTGAGCCAGAAACACAAAAAAAAAACAACTTTTGGAAGATTTTCTGAGCATAGTAGAGCTAAAAACAACAGCAGATAATGTAGAAGGACAGACTGTCCAAGTGCTTTAAAGCATTCCTATGTTGTTGACAACAAAGTCAGTATTTTTGGAACAATGTGTTTTATAAATTACTTCCATTCACGTTACTGTCAGTCCCTAGAAAAAGAAAGACTATCTGAGGGTTCTGATACAAGAACTATATCCATAATCTAAAAGGATTTTTAAAACCTCTGCTCTGGAATACTTTTTAAAACACATATTGCCCAGGCCATAAAAAATTGTGGGCTATATAATGCCATTTAATCTTAATTTTGGATGGAACTCTGCTGTAGATAGCTCCAACTTCAAGTATCCAAGCCTTAGGATAACAAAAGCATTCTGATTAAATGAGGAGGTATCCTCTGCAGAGAAGCCATTAGTTCAGAGTGCCCTACCTGGGTAAGGAACTCTCCCTTGATTCAGTCTGGAGATGTGAGAGCTGTATCCTGTCCTTCTCTGAGGTGATTCACTTTCACTTGTTGGCATGACTCCACTCTTGACAAAGAATTTATTGCTCATGAACTCTTGCTTCCCAGATTCCATGTGACTTTCTGTCCACTATACTATAGAAAAAGTCTTTCCACTTTTCTCCATAGCAAATTAAATGAGGCTGTAAAATATAATGATTTTGAGCTAGACTTAATTCACAGTGAGAAGCCATTAATTACCTACACCTACTAAAATTGCTGTAGAACAATAATAAAATATAAAATACTTAAATAAAAAATATAATTCATCTACATTAAAACAACCTCAAGAAGAATATTGGTCTTTAGTTTGTCACTGCTGACATTCCACTGAAATGATCAAAGAGGTTCCGCCATTCTTAGTCAACAGAAGTTATTTTCACCATTGTAAGCCTCAAACAAAATTTTAGATTTCACAGCTTTGAAATGACAAAGAAATGAATAGAGTCAGTAGCTGACCTCCAGGACATTGGCTGCACACCTCCATGTGACCTAGGAGGGTTGATCAGAAAGATAAGGGATTTTACTCAGGCAATTTTGCCTCTCATGATAACTACTTTAGGTGGCAGTAATTTTTAGGTAGCACAGGATGTTAAAAAAACTCAGAATGCTTTTGCATTTCAAAGCAATAGGAAATATTTGAACTTGAGCCCTAAAATAAAAAGAAATATACAGAGGAAGTAAAGAATAAAAGAATGGATTTGACTAAGGTATTCCAGAAAAAAAAAAAAATTCTGATTACAATCAGCCAAAAATTATGTGAAGGAAGAAGAGAGACAAAGAGCTAACCCTGAGCGTTGAAAGAAAAAGCCATAAATAAATTAAGATTTCTTATTCTAAATATTCTCAGGCTTTCTGAATAAGCTAGAGAAGATTTTACTAGGTCAAAACAACAAAATTGAGCAACTAAGCATGATTTATACCTTTGTGTAAGCATCCATCATGTCTGTATTAAAGTCAGTCTGATCTTGCAATTATAATTAATTGTGTCTTGCTCTTCAGTATTGTTACATATTTCAGTATCGTTTTTAACAGCTTCATTGTTTTCCCTGGATCATTCAGAGACATCCAGGTCAAACTGTTTATAAGAATATTCCCTACAAATTTACTTAAGGAAATAACTGGTGATAAACAGTATTGACTACATCCAAATCAGTTTATTGTCATTAAGATTATGTGCTAAATTTAAAACTACAGCATCTGCACTACTTGTTAAAGTTGGTTATAGCAAATTGAAAGAAAATACTTTACAGACACTGCTGGCTTTTTGAATTTTTTTACTAAGTACAGTCATAATTTTATATTTCAGTAAATACAACTGATTAACCTAGCCACAAAAACACATTACCATATATCTAATGCCCAAAATGAACAAACAAGCTGTTGAAAAGTGAAACNAACACATTACCATATATCTAATGCCCAAAATGTTTGACTAGAGACATCACACAATCACTGATGAATGGTGATTACAAAGGTGAGGAGAATGAACAAACAAGCTGTTGAAAAGTGAAATTGTCAAAACTACCTATTCCCTCTTGCTGTCCTTCCTCCACTCTCTTACTCAGTGCTGCCCTGTGTAGGGGCACATATGTTTGGCAATACCCATGCAGCCTCACTGTAGTAAATAGAACTGCATATAAACTTGTGCAAGTTAGCTTAAATATTAAGGTTATATTCTGGTTTTGTTTTACCCAATGTCATGTTACTTCAGTTCCTCCCCTCCATCATCAAC
This sequence comes from Bucco capensis, assembly GCA_013396975.1. Classification (NCBI taxonomy): domain Eukaryota; kingdom Metazoa; phylum Chordata; class Aves; order Piciformes; family Bucconidae; genus Bucco; species Bucco capensis. Next base: position 1,004,042 of record VWZO01000230.1, on the reverse strand, counting down.
AGAACCATACACATGAAAAGAAAATATCTCTCTGTTCACTTCGTATACAATACACCTTTCTATTTTGCTGTTGCCAGATTTTGCTCTTTTCTCATACCTTGGGCATCTAGACAGGGTCATTTTACTTGTACTTGGTTTTCTGCTTTTGTATAATTGAGCTGAATTTTTAAGATCAAAAAAACCATTCCGTTTAGTGTGTGTTGATATATATGTATATATATGTGTATTCAGAACACTCAAAAATAACTCAAAATTCAGTGAAACAAGTTTTTCCTGCTCTGATAAACTGATTTAACCTCTAAGTATTACTAAGTAATTATATTGTATTTCCTCATCATTATATTTCCTCCTAGTACCACTGGTCAAGTAAGAGATTGTCATTGTGGTAGATTCATGTGGGAAAGGGGTAGTTCATAAGCTGGAGGCCTTACAAACAAGCAGCCTCAGTCTTCTCTGGAAGTCACTTCAGAGATCTAACGTGATGCCTGGTGATGTGAAAAGGAAAAGTTACACAGCATCAAAACCTGTCCTTGTACCTTGCTCTTCTTTCCAGTAATCCACTGGACTGTGTAACCTATTCACAGTGAATTGTAGAGGTTTAACACTGCATTTAAAGATACATGGCAACACATATTGCACTTTCAAAACTAGATCCATTGCTTTGCTTTTGTTTTTGCTGGTTTTACCTTTTTGTTGTGTAGAATAAGTGCATTGACTGCTCCCAAGCATAATATATTGAACTTGTGTTTTGCCAGGTACCGTGTTAAAAGTGAAGCCTAGGAAATGAGTCTGTGGAGCAATTATGCATGAAATGTCTTTTAAATATATTTATTCATTATTGCTAATAAAAAAGCTTGTCTTTAGATGATTCTTTCATTTGTTCCAGACGCTAGTATTTCTAACTGTCCAAACCATAAGCATCTTCTGTTGAAAATTATATTCTTATGGTTATTTAGAGAAAATGATTTCAAAATATGAAGTTGTGTCATTCTGTTTAGATAGTTACATGTAATCTCTAATATAATAAACTGTAACATTCATACACCATTTTTTCCAGCCTAGTGTTTGGCAATCATTGGCACTAATGAAGTAGACCTTCCAATCACACAGAAAGTATTATTACTATTTCACAGATGAGAGAATTAAAGTAAAGAGAAACAAAGACAAAAAGCTCCAGGGTCTCCTTCCCCTAGAAAATTATTCGAAGTTCATGAGTCATGGGCAGAAAATAAGATCACGGCTCTACTGTTTTTTTCTATAGACTTCAAATTATTTGTAGATCTTTGTTATATACAAACTCAAGCATACCATAACAAAAACATGTCCATTGCACTGGATAATCTCAGGTAAGTAACACGTAATTTAAATTTCATCTGAGAACTATTTGAAATTTTCAGTGGTAGAAATATGATCCCTATTAAGTGTTGACTTTCATCCTCATAAAGACCCTGATATAACAGCATGTGAGAAAAAGAGAAGTCATGAAGGCCTGCAGCTAACAGACGTTGTAGTAGACTCTCCACATATGTTAACAGATAGCATTGCCTAAAAGTTGGAAGTTAAAAAACATGGAGAACTGGTAACTAAAAAATAGGTGTGAACCACTTAGGGGTTCTTTTATAGCCTGGTTCAATGCTTGGAGACACTGTACAATGAAATGTGTACACACCTTGCCAACAAAGCCAGGCCAGGAGTCCCTGCACCCTTGTGGCTTGTTCCTGCCCCATAGACCATGGCTAATGCCCTAAGTGTTTTTACTGCTGTTCCTGTCACAGGAACAAGGCTGAAAATTAGCTCTGAAAGTTAAAAGAATAAATATTCAGGAAAGCCACAGGGAGGGAAGCATGCCTGAACTACACAAGTCCCAGGGAGCTGATGACAATTCTCAAAAATACTGGTGGAGGTACAAGAATATTTGTAAATAACAGTGGTAACAAAAAGTACCACATACAGTTCTACTGGCTGCCAGAGTGCCCAAAAGTTTTCTCAGCCCTTACTTAGAACAGGCTCAATGCTCTGCCAGATGACAACATGCTGTCATAAGATCCTTCTATCCCAGATTCTTTTATGTCAATTTTTAACTTCGTATTTTCACTCACGTTCATTTCTCTGTGAGCTAGAGCAAATATTAACAGGATTTTTTCGGTTGCTTTTCTTCACTTTGGTAAACTACTATTTTAATCATCCTTTCATCCCATAACTGCAAATATTTGTTTTATTTCTCATCTTTATTTGCCTCCAAATTGCCATAATCACCACATACCTCTCTGTTCTCTGAACACCATAGCTGAAAGCAAAATAATTGTCACAAGTAGGCTAACTTCAGAGAAATCACAGGTATCTGATACATAGCTAAACTTGCAACATCACTCCACATTTACTACAGAGAAATAAAATTAAAGCTATCATTGCTTTTCAACCCTTTGTGATCCTTTCCTTGTTGCCTCAATGATTAATGGCACTGAGTTTCCAAAACATCTGAATTTCTCTCTTTCAAGAGCCATGCAAATTGCTATTTGTATGCAAACTGGAAAATTAGTCTTTACTCTCCTGATTTTAATTGGTACACCATCATGCAGACGGCTGCTAATCATAGCTTGATTTCTAGATTAAGGTCAACAGAAGCAAACTGCACAGGGTTATTTGTTTCAACTAAAAAGATCAAAAATACAGAATAATAACAAAAAGCAGAGAGTTCAAATCAGAGGAGAGAATGGTTCCTCATCTTCCTAGGGGTCCGTAAACTCAGCTAAACATTAATCTGTAACAGGAGTTGGATTCATTCTCTCTGCTTGGTCAGATGATTCCTGGACAGTTGGCAAAAAAGTGTTTTGCCATTTATATACAGACACTATTGATAGAACCTGGGATCTTGCTGAAAGATAAGCTTCCAAGTGACACTGTCAAAACTGATGGAACATTTTCTAGTGCTGGGAAACAAATATTGGATTTTTTTTCTCAGATCGGTCAGTATTTCATGTAAGCATTTTTCCAAGGACTTACAAGTTCCATTTTCACTTTTTTCCTTCATACCATTAATGAATCCCATGAAAATACTCTACAGACACAAATTTCCTTTCAAAAAATAACCAAAATAGGAGATGCCTATGGGGAAAAATATTCCTACAGACTTTAAGTAGAAAACCCTGGAAAGAAATTATCTGAATATTAACTTAAAGAATTAATAAAGAAATTAAAATATATAGGCCTTAAGGATTTTTTATGATATAAAGTTATCGTTGACTTTAATAACTATGTAAACTTACAAATGTAGTTACCAATAACAAGGATAAAATCAGGTTTTATGACTGATTGTCTAATTGGTTCAGAAGAGTTGAGGCAACTAGAACAGTGGTTCATTTCCATTCTTTCCCTTTTTCTGGGCATTTAGAAATAAAGATATTGAAATCTGAGACTTTTTGAACCAAACGGTTTTGAACCATTCTTGTTTCCACCTAATTATATCTCTGTACCACAAAAGCTTCTCTCAAAGTTAAACAGTACAAAATACAACTCAGTATGGTTCTGCAGGTCCTCAATTAACAAAACCTCCATCTCAGAGAAACTATTCAAATCAAAAAGGGCACACGGTAAAGAGTCTCTATTATTCTGACAGATAGGGCATGGAACACCATACTCACACCACACACACACACACAAAATGTACTTCAATTCAGGAGAAGACAATTCCTGAACAAAGTGTAATTAATGTTACATGCCAAACCAATTAGTGAAGTGTCATTGGAGGCACAGTCATTCCATCTACAGCTCCAAACCTCTGGGCCAAGATCCGGAAATTATACCACTTGAAAGCCTTAACAGGAAATAATGAACATTTTTATGGCACCATAGTCATAATTCATATCAGCCATTTAATGTGTGAACATAATTAAGCAGTCAATATATTTTGGTGTAATGGCTGGTTTCTAAGCTCTCCTCTCCTACTCTAAATATTACAAAGAGGAGTTGAAGAAATCATCAATGGAATTTAGGTGTCATAGGGCCTACCAAGCTCCTAGACATCAGGATACTAGGGAGATCCTCAGTCAAGCATCCAGAAACATGTTGTGAAGAGGTTGATATTATGCAAAGATGATTTTCATCCAATTGAAAAGAATAGGGTTAAAACCAAGCTTTAAAACTGAGAGGATAATTTTCAAAGGGGGAAAAAAAAAAGTTTATAGGGTTTCCTTGACAGGAATTAAAGCAATTGCAATTGTTTTATTTGTGTAGAAAGCACTAGACTTAGATAATGCGTACAATATGCATATAACTGTACTCTGAATACCGTTTCTATTCATATGGCTTTTAATATAAGCATGGGGAGACACTGGATGTAATTAAAAGAAAGTAAATTTTGTATTTATAAAGGAGAATAGATTTTATGCACCATGTAATTACCATAACTGCTTCAGTTCTATAAGATACTACAAAGAAATGGCTTGGTAAGAATAAACAAATTACGAAGGTCACCACATTTTATGTTTATAGTTCAAACTAATAACTAGCTGAAATAAGAAGGGAATTATTCTTCCTCTGCCCCTTTGTATGTAAACTATAATATATAAGATTGTACAAGGCTGTGCACCTCTGAGGTGACATGACTTACCACCTCTGATGCACATAAAATATACAGACTACTGTGAGAGGAAAGACCAGAGAAAACTACCCATGCAACCTATTTTGGAGTAGAAATCCCTGCATTCCTAAACTGAAATACAGAATCTAACTCTGCAACCTAGGGAGTCTTTGGTGCCTGGGCAGGGTCCAGATTACACTCACTCTTACGGAGTTGTAATGATTAAGCCATTCAAGAAAAGTATGATTTGCATATGATTTGCATGGTCTGTTTGGAGGAAAAACATATAGATCAAATACTATTTACATATTAAAGCCATAAAACATGATATTAACATTTTCTTCATGCTTCTAGTTTGTACAGTTTACCTTAATGGTTCTAGCTATACAGCTTCTCAGAGTGCAGGCCTTAAAGTAGATTTGTACCCTGTGACCTGCAGTCTACATCTCTATAGGATCACAGAACAAATTCTACAGCTCCATTTGCAGACTTGAAGGTGCTAATGTTTAGCCCCTCTTGGATGGAGTCTGTTTACCTTTTCCAGTGTCAATCATAATGAATATCAGCATTTTTACAAAAGAAACTAGTATCATGTAGCTGTACCTTTGTCTTTCCTGGTCACATTGAAGGCATAGCAAGGCCTATAGCTATTATACTGAGGCACCACAAAGCTCAGTGTTTTTCCTTAAACATACTTCTGAACTGGGCCTAGAAAAGTTCTACTTGATCAGAGAATCACAAAATTTTATAGGTTGGAAGGGACCCCTTAGGATTGTTTAGTCCAATCGCCCTGCTATAGCAGGTTCACCTAGATCAGGTCGCAGAAGAATGTGTCCAAGCAGGTTTTGAAAGTACCCGGAGAAGATGACTTCGCTTCTCTGGGAAGTCTGTTGCCATGTTTGTCACCCTCCAAGAAGTTTTTCCTTATGCTTAGGTGGAACTTGCAGCTTGTGCCCATTGCCCCTTATCATTGTACACCACTGAAAGGGAACTGGCCCCATCTGCTTGACAGCTGTCCTTTAGATATTGACAAGCATTGATAAGAACCCGTCTCAGTCTACTCTTCTCCAGGCTAAATAACTCCAGGTCTCTCAGCCTATCGTTATCAGAGAAATGCTCCAGTCCCTTAATAATCTTTGAAGCTCTCTGTTGGACTCTCTCCAGTAGTTTTCTGTCTCTCTTGAACTGAGGAACCCAGAACTGGACACAGTACTCCAGATGTGGCTTCACTAGGGCAGAGTAGAGAGAGAGAAAAAGCTCCCTCAACCTGCTGATCACACTTTTTTTAATATACCCCAGGATACCATTGGACTTCTCGGCCAGAAGGGCACATTGCTGGCTCATAGTTAACTTGTCCACCAGGACTCCTAGGTCCTTTTCTATCGACCTCCTTTCCAGCAGGTCATCCCCTAAACTGTACTGGTGCATGGTGTTATTTCTCCCCAAGCGCAGTACTCTATACTTGCCCTTGCTGAGCTTCATGAGGTTCCCCACCACCCAGCTCTCCAGCCTGTCCACATCTTGCTGGATGGTAGCACAGACTTCTGGTGTGTCAGCCACTCCTCCCATTTTGTATCATCAGCAAACTTGCTGGGGATACACTCTGTCCCTTCATCCAGGTCATTGATGAAGATGTTGAAGAACACTGGACCCAGTACTGATCCCACTAGCTACATCTGCACTTCAAAATACAAGATAGATACATGTTTTGTCCAGAGTGCTTTTCTATGATGGCATCTTCATTTCAGCAAGGAAAAATAAGTTTTATTACTAAAAAAACCCAACTACATGAGTACTCACCAGCACATGGCACACTTGCCATAGTGTGCAAGGACAGGAAAACTGACTAATCCTATGAAATATGCTACTGTAGATATGAAGATATTGAAAGAAGATAGTCAGCAGCCAAGTCATGTGCTAATAGCTCAGTTATTTCCCTAAAGTTAAAATTAAGATTATTACTATAAAGAAGTTTACCACAGTAAAAATGGAACTACAAGGATACTGTATTCAATTACAATCTGAATTTGGCCTCTGTATCTTTTGTTCAGTTCTGCTAACAGAAAATCTGCCAGGTCCCCAGCATCTTCTGAAGCACAGAGTTCTCACTGCAGGTCTTTGTAAAACAAAAAAATTCCCATATCCCTCCGTGTTCCAACACATACCAGTTCATTACAGTAAATTACTAATGTTTCCTCTGCTTTCTGAACAGGCTGAAAAGCAAGGTACTCATCAGCCTGTTGGAAAAACATAAATGAAAAAAACAATTAAAAAGTGGGATAATTCATTCTCATGTCAAAGACTGTGAAGAGGAGAGGAAATGTGATAAATTAATCCATTCTAATAAGATGAGATTGTAAAAAGAATAGAGATTCATTCAATTAATCCACTCTTAATATAATCCTATAAGAATGATATGGACCTCCCTGGATACACTATCTCAAGAATACGATGATTCTATTTTTTCTTAGCCAGCAGTTCCTGATTACAGAAAAGTAATTAGGCAAAACCAAGAAAGTAGTATTTGAGAGAGAATCAAAACATAGCACAGAAAGGACTGATCTAAAAATGTAGCATATTAGTTTACAGGACCTTCTTTAAGAGCTAGGTCCTTGGTAGGGTAAGAAAATTAACTCACAGCTTGATTCAAATTCTGACTGAGACTAGATTTCTTTTTAACATCCAATGAAGACATTCTGTTGGGTTGTTTTTTTAAAGAAGTGTATTTAGATTAGCTGGTTCCTCTATGCACATAAAGAAAGAAAGTTATTAAGGACATTAGAGGATACAGAAGAAAGTGTTTTTCATGGTCATTATATACGACTCAGGCCCAATGACCAAGATTCATAAGACTTTTCTGCAGACTTTGATTATCAGTTAGTTTCCCACAGAGCAATATGTTAAGAATAAAATGTCTGGATCACTGAAAAAAGGAGAAATTATCTAGCTGGTTAGCTGCACCAGAAGTCTTCAACATATGGCCACATACAAGCAAGCTTCACTATGCCTGCACCAGTCACTCCTGCACACAATTCCTGCAGTTCACTTGCCCTATATCCAGCAAGTCATGTGAAATAAATAAGAAAAAAGAAAATCTAATTCTCTGTTTCTTACTGCATAGGTACACCACAACACTTATCCTCAAACTTTCAGTACCAAATCTCCTGCAAATTAAAAAAAAAAACAAACAATCCCACAACTCAGACTGTAATGGGATCCTGATATATCTTCCTCAAGAGCAAACCAAATCCCACCAGCCCATTAGGCAGAATGCAAAATGTTAGATTCTGCTTTCTTTTCCCTGTCCATTGCTTTGGTTCAGCATACTTTACACTGTATCACAGTTTACATCTGGTTAATCATTACTTGGTTATATTTTGTTTGAAGTTTGATCAATCTTTTGGGATCCTCTTTAGTGGATTTAGTGGTTTCCACTATGCAATGGTTATTAATGAGGGCTGGCATTTAGTCTGCATTTCCTTTTTTTGTTAACTGACATATTAAAACAGACAGTAGACCTGTGGTAGATCTACTCGAGTTCCTTCAGATGTGTTTCTGTCACTTCATATAAAGGATACAACATAACTTAAAATTCTCATTAAAACTTCAGTCTTCTAAACTGCTTCTGTCTGAACCTATTTTACAATCAGTTCTCCCTAGTCATATGTTCCATAACACCTTTATAGTACTAATCTGCCCTTTGAAAAATCACCACATCTGACCCACTTACTAGTGCATATAATGATTAATATTGGGAAGGCAATCCTTTATATCATGAAAACTTGCTACCTATAAATTACTGTTATGTGACTTAATATATATACTTATACAGTGCTAAGTTTAATATACTAATTTCTGTTACAGGGGCAATTCTGTACTAGAAAAGATGAATTTTTTTGCAGTTTCAGGGGCAGTGAGAGAAAAATAATATTTTGATGATGGTTTGGGGTTTCCTAAAAATATATATCCTCCTGATTTTAGGACTTTTCAGAGCACAAAGATTGCCCAGTGGAAGGCAGCTAACCACCTGCTTTCAACACCAACTGGTGTTGCTACATTTATTATCTCAGATCTTTCAGTAGCATTTGACATCAGTTGACATTGCTTATCATGGGATTCTCCTGGAGCATCTGGAATCTTGTGTTGGCCTAAAAATTGTTGCACTACACTGCCCAAAGCAGTCAGTTCTAATCTTTTTAATTTATATGTCTTCAGTGCAGTGGGCTTTGCTGCTAGGCTCATTTTTTGTCCCCAGCCTCCTGTAGTCTGCATACTGCTCCTGGCCATAGTGTTTAAGTAACAGAGCATTTGCTACAGCAATTAATTAAACAACAGCATCCTAAAAGTGTTCACTGAAGAAGGATAAAAATTAAAACATTTAAATTATAGTACAATTCATGTTCTGCAGCATATGAAGTCATGGATGGCCATTTTGGAAGTAGTGATATAAGAATTTCTTGATAGTGAGTCATTTAGTGAATAAAGACATTTTTTATTGTTATTTTCCATCTATTCAGAGTATAATCATTTTTCAATTCATTGTATTTTTATATATAACTACAAAATTAATGATGTCTAGAAAGGGAGCTGAACTATATTCAGTAACTATAATGTATAATTTGTCCATACATCTCAGGATAGGGAATTACTGATATTTTTAAAAAATAATTAAGGATTCTTTTGTGAAGAACAGAAAGCAGTAATTATCACATACTCTTCTTTGCACACACATAATTTATGCAGATATAAACACTAGTATTATTATGAACTACTGCTTACCAAACACTCCAGACAACAAAATCACTACTTCTTTAATTAGTTAACTTAGTGGATATTAATTTGGCCAAACTACTGAGTTTTGATTCCTTTTTTTTGTTGTTCTGCTTTGGAGATTTAAGTTTTGTGACTGTGACTCTGATGAGGTTTCCAATCATACCTTTCAGTATTACAGACACAAGATGTTGCTTCAGGAATGGATAAGAATTTGGGTTGGTAGCTTTTCATAAGTATATATTTAATAGACACATTGCTTGAGAGTTGCATTAAGAGTGGAGAAGCAGCCAGAAAGAACAAGTACTGGGATGAGAGGAAGAGAGGCAAACAGATTTTCGAGTAGAGACTGGAAGACATATTAGGATGTCATATGGCAAAAAGAAGGCACAGTCTGAAAATCACTGGGGGTCTTCTGTGCCCCTAGTGCGATAACTGTGCCGACAGCAGAGGGAGCATTAAACTCATTGCCCACAGTAAAGTGTGGGGAGTGATACCCATGTTCCTATAATCCTTGTATGGGTAGGATGTGCTCATTAGCCTTCTGGCAGTCATCCTAGGAGAAGGACAACTCTAATTCCAAACCCGGGCAGATGGAGCTCGTTTAGTCCTGGAAGGCCTTCCCATCTAAGAGAAGGACACTCTAATAAAACCTCCATCCTAAGGACTTGGCTGCCAGCGTCCAAGCTTGCTAGGCCCTGGCAGATGAACCTTAGGATTAAAGGGTGGGTCCAGCTCTGCGCATGTTGTGTCTCACCCAAAAAAAATTCCATTGCACAGGCTCGAGGGTGCTATCTGCTATCCTCTTTTTATCAGCATGCTTAGAAAAGGCGCTGATGAGGAGCATGAGTGGAGCCCTCCCTGGATCTTCATTCACAAGCCTAGCAATACACGACAAAAAGGCTTGATCAGACTATCAGAGCAAACTAGCACTGCAGAGACAAGAATCAGTGTTGCCAGTGAGACTTTCAAAATGGTTTCAAAGTCCAATACTGAATTATCTGCATTTCCCTGTTCCTTTTTCTAGGCAGTTAAAGTCTTCTTTTCATCCCCAGTTGATCTCAGTCTGATTTTGTTTTGGAAAGACACTAAAATAGAAAAGCAGCATGAAAATTCAGATTTTTTTAACCACATAGATATTTTCTGTGTTGTAGGAACACTGATATCTCTAAAAGCTTAAAGGTCTTGAACCAAAAATAGCAAGCCAGTGATCCATAAAAGCCATGGTTGTGATTTGATGTAAAAATGTCTGAACACAGTATATGGGAGCACTGAACTATTCCAATTCCAGAAATACAACTTTTTAATACAGTGATTTGCTGGAAAATTACTGTCTATCCCTTGTACTATGTGCTGTGTTCTTGAATTTTTTCACTGATGTGAAAATGGAAAAACTATGGTAGGTATGAATCAGTTTCATTTTTGTAGTCCCTGGGCATATGACTATTCTGAGCTGAGTATCTTCATTACAATGCCAAGAAGTGTTACTGATCTGAATCAGCTCTGTCCGTACAAAGCTCAGTTTTTGCCCTTGATTGCATAATGGATCGATTATTATAATTTCCTGCTTGCTGTTCTTCCTGCCTTTCTGCTGAACAGACATCAGGTAATTCCAAATTCTACAGCAAAAATGCTGACCTGCAAAAAGCATCCCAGTGTGTTAGTCCTCTTCTTAATACCTTTTAGTGGCTTCTACCCAAAAGACTGACTAATGTTATACAACTCCATTAACTGCCACAAAACATCTATGGCTCTGGATTTGGTGGCCAATTGAATCTTTTTTGTTGTTCTTGTTATGTTTTTTGCCATGCCAAGAGATTTGATGATGTAATTCACCACTCCTGATTATTCTGTAATTCCAGCTGATTGTTGGTTACTCTGTTTCTGAAGTTAGCTACTGCAAGGGCTTTTTACCCATTATATTATTCACCTTTGCAACTCAGCTATTTCAGACATCAGGAAGATGGATGCAGTAAGCAACTTTAAGGCTATTTTAATTCATTTTGCCTGAAACAGTTTTTAATTAGATATCATTTGAGATTTTTTTTTAATTACTTCTTGGTGCTTCTGGTCACTGAACTCTTTAACATGCCATAGTATGATAATGAGAAGTATGCCTTAGAAATTGAAATGCTAAAATACTAAGCACAGAATCCACTCTTAGATTATTCTTAGAGTCAGAAGAGCTATCATTTGCCTTTTGCAAAGTATTTTAACAACGTTTCTAAAAACACTGCACAGGAGAAAAATAGCATGACCTCTCCAAATACAGAGATAGTCTTTTTTACAATGTTTTCTGGTGGGGAGAAGACCCTAGAGTGGCAGGGTAAAATCCTCTACTTTATGCTAAAGAAGCTGAAGTCAAAAGATTGAATCGGTAGCAATTAAACTAATTATGAAAATTAAAGAAGTACAAAACCAACCTCATCCCTCCACCCCCTCACCTCCCCCCAAAAAAGTTGTAATAAGTCCTTTCTGCCTATTTCACTAAACTGTCTGCATTCTTGAAACACAGCTCATAGAGTTCTCTCTTATCTAGGACCATCTCTGTACACTTTCTGTACAACTTCTTCTTGCAATTAGGTTTGTGGAAATTGTAGTACCATACAAAGAAGTGAGAGGACAAGAATTTTGGGGGTTTTAATAACTACTTAACCAGATTTTCATTTTGATATTGAGTCTACTGACAAAATCTATGTTTGATAACAAACACATTACCTTCACTAACAACACTGGGTAACTGAAATTAGATTTAATAATAGAAGTAAGACCAATATATTGTGTGGTTACTGTCATTAAGGCTTCATTTTAATAGGTCATTATAACCACAGAAGCTAAAGTAAAGTGCAGAAAGGTAATGCAGTGATCAACTGTCTTCGCTTTCAGCAGTTTCTCTTACACAAAAGAAGCTGTACTTCTCAGGAGAGGTGAGTCTCAATAACAGATAATAAAAGCAACCATAAGAAAAATCTTACTTTATGCAAGAAGCAGGTGTCATCAGTACAACACTGCTCGCTAAACACTCATAGATCTCTTTATTGAGCATCTCACACTACTGTCATAGTGTGATAGTTTCACACAAATATCATATGCACTCAGAGTTCTCTGTGATAAAATACTATCTCTCTGTCATACTCCAGTTCATACATTCGTGCACTATTTTGATCCAGATGCTCTGAACGCAATGAGAAAATTGTATTTGCGTAGAAATTAACCAGAACAAGAAAAAAGACTACAGCATGAAATAGGTCTTCTCCACCTCTGAACTCTACTACAAAGATGTAAAATCTTTCCTAGAGTGTTTCTCATCCCTGCTCACACCATTATGTATAGGAATAAATGGATTTTCAGTGAAAACCAGAGAATGGAAAGAGATGCTGCTGTGGTCACTTCGGGAAAAGGGGAAAACAGTGCTTTCCTGGAAATATTTATTTCAACCTTGTTACTATATTCTTTACTGTTAGCCTTACACATAAATTTTATGAACACAGTGTCACCAGCTGGAGTATAATCAGGAGTATGAAAGTCACTTTTATAACACATAACACAATGATTGGGCATATGGTCACTCCGTTAAGTCCCTTATTTTAGAAACAAATTTTCTGTCTCCAAGAATGATCAGAAAGCTATTGTCAAGGTATCAGGGGGTTAAATACTTTGGCCAAGATCAGACAAAATTTTGTGCCAGAAAAGACAGTACAGGGGAAAAAAAATAGTAATTTTAATGTAAAAACACTGTGAAAGGCTAATCAATCTTCCTTGTCCAATAAGCATGCCATGCACAAAAGGAGTACTTCATTTCTAACAATTCTCATTCAATATCAGAAAATAAGTTGCTTTAACAAGTGCAGAGAAAGCATTTTCAGAGAAAATTTATATGAGGTTATCTTCCTATTGACCTGAACGGCATTGGATCAGACCTTTAGTTGACATTTCTATACTCTGGTTCACTCTCAAAAGTCTTCCATATCAGTGTGTAAATCACTTACTTTTTAAGTCAGTTAACCCAGTTTGCTCTCCAGTCACATAAGATGATAATTTAAGCCTTGGGGTGCTATCTGATAGTAAAAATAGAGGAGAAATACAGTTACTTTAACTGATCAATTCACGTATTTGTGTAAAAACCAATATAGACATTCCTAATTAAACTTTTCATCAGAAGAAGCAGCTGTTAATTATAGTAGCAACAGCAGTTTAATTGACATGGGAGCTTAATATCTTTGTTTGATTTCATACGACTGGCAAATAACAAATTGAAAAAAATGAAAGAACCAACATCAGGCACTTGGTTGGAATTGATTAACATTTAGATATGATCAATCCAAGACATGAAGCATCATTAATCCAGATAGTGACCCCTAGTTATGTTGCTCAATTGCTCATAGATCCACAAACCTTGTGGCTGAATTAATAACATTAATTTTATCCTTTCCCACACTAGCTAACTATGATAACAGTACATTATTAACAATGGCATAAGTAAACCCAGTGACACAAGCAGCTTGACACAATGTGAAAACATTAATGTTCACTTTATATGGCACAATAAGCCAATGCTTTGGTCTTCTGTAGATCAGCTGCATAAGTCTCCCGTCCTTGAGAAATCAACTGTCAATGAACAATTGCAGTTAAGTCATTTTCACACTTGAACTCAATTATACAGCTAGGTTTCTGACAAATTTAAAAGCAAAGTCCTACATTTCTTTCCACTGTTCTCAAAGCAAATAATCCATTAATCTTTTACCATATCATAGAATCATAGAATGTTAGGTNTTCCCACACTAGCTAACTATGATAACAGTACATTATTAACAATGGCATAAGTAAACCCAGTGACACAAGCAGCTTGACACAATGTGAAAACATTAATGTTCACTTTATATGGCACAATAAGCCAATGCTTTGGTCTTCTGTAGATCAGCTGCATAAGTCTCCCTCATTTGAGAAATCAACTGTCAATGAACAATTGCAGTTAAGTCATTTTCACACTTGAACTCAATTATACAGCTAGGTTTCTGACAAATTTAAAAGCAAAGTCCTACATTTCTTTCCACTGTTCTCAAAGCAAATAATCCATTCATCTTTTACCATATCATAGAATCATAGAATGTCAGGTGTTGGAAGGGACCTAGAAAGTTCATCTAGTCCAACCCCCCTGCCAGAGCAGGATCACCTAGATGAGGTCACACAGGACTGCATCCAGGCAGGTCTTAAATATCTCCAGAGAAGGAGACTCCACAGCCCTCCTGGGCAGCCTGTTCCAGTGCTCTGTCACCCTTACTATGAAAAAGTTTTTCCTCATGTTAGCACCAAACCTCCTGTCATCCAATTTGCTCCCATTCCCTCTTGTCCTAACATTGGATGACATTGAGAAGAGCCTGGCTCTCTCCTTCTGACAGTTGCCCTTAACATATTTGTAAACATTAATGAGGTCCCCTCTCATTTTCCTCTTCTCCAGGCTGAAAAGACCCAGCTCTCTCAGCCTGTCCTCGTAGGGTGGATGCTCCACTCCTTTAATAGTCTTGATGGTTTGCTAAAGCTGTATTACTCGCAGTCATTCCCACAAAAGTAATGATATTTGGAAACTCACAGCCAAAGCATTTTGTTTACTCAGAAGGGAGTATCCTCAAAGACACTAGTATTTCAAGAAGGCAGTACTTTTGATTATATAATACTGAGGT
Source organism: Bucco capensis (assembly GCA_013396975.1). Taxonomy (NCBI): domain Eukaryota; kingdom Metazoa; phylum Chordata; class Aves; order Piciformes; family Bucconidae; genus Bucco; species Bucco capensis. The sequence continues at coordinate 989,012 of VWZO01000230.1, read as the reverse complement.
ACAGTATTAGTCACATATTTTTCTACAAACTTGCAGTTGCATACATCTAGGCCATGATAGTGAACTTAAGCAAAAACTAACCACCACTGCAGGAAGAATGCACAAGCCATGCAAATGCATCCTGGCTGGAGAATCCTAAGAGTTATCTCCATTAAACTATGCTTTTTAAAATCTTACTGAAAAAATATTGAAGCATTTAAAATGCAGACTGATCAATCACTGATTAAAGATGTAGGGGAGATAGGTCTTTTATGAGAAGTTAAAAGGAAACCCAGACCAAGCATCTAAAAAACTTTAGTATCCTGGCCTTACCAGAACACTCTCAGGTTTTGCCATTGAATTCAAGGCAAGACAGAAATTTTAAAAAGGCATGTGTTCACAGTAATAACAAGGCTCTTATTTAAAAAGCTTACCTAGGCACAGATAACTAGATACAGAAAACTTTGGTCAGTCCTTTTGCTTCATCACTGTATTCCTGAATTTCCAACATTTCTATTACAGCACTACAGCACTCAGCCCTTCTGCACTTAACTTAGGCTGAAGAGTCTGCAGCCAAAAAAAAACTACTCAGTGAAGAAGCACTAGATGAAAATTTGGAAGGACATGAATTCAATTTTCTCATTTACCAAAAAGTTTCTGTCTCTGTGGGAAACAAATTCATTTGGGCCCAGATCCCTCCTAGGCCAGTACTTCTACAGAAAGTTAAGGAACTTGTTCTAAGTCTGTATTCTATATAACTGAAAAACAGATAAAAGGGCTTCCGTACTTCACCCAGATATCAGAAGAATAATCACAATGTATTTAGTCACGCTGGTGACAGTCATGTAAATACCACTAGCTTGCAGAGTACTAAGATGTGTTATCAGAAGAGCTTCTCTCTACATAACTCAGTTTCCTTTCTAGCAAAAATTGTCTGGCCCTGAAAGCATAAAATCTGGGAAGATCTCTTTGACAATGTCTGTCATTCTTGATATTTTGGGAAATAGAAAGAAGATTTAATCAGGTCATCTTCAAAAGTCTCAAAATTATATCCTAGCTTCATTGAAGCCAGTCACCATACGAACATTAAGATACTTTAGAATCCCAAATTAATTTGCTGTAACTGCCACTCAGCTTCTGTCCTAGCATTTTCTTTTTGCTAGGCATAACAAACTACTTTAATGACAATTCAGATAAGGCAGAATTAAGGAACAATACATAATGTGCTTTTAGAGAAATTATTTTATTGTCTATGGCATCACTAGACTCAGACTTCTGAGTAAAATCAAAATCACACTTTATATTTAAAGGAAACATGAGATACTCTATACAATGTGTGTATGATTCCCACTTTGTAAAGACAGTATTATTTCATTTTAACCTTAAAGACAACCATTGCTCCTACTACACTTGCACTCTTTTATAGTCTGTAGAAAAGGTATTATCTTACAGCTACTTGGTACTTTTTTACCCCTCAGTAGTCAAAAATCTGTTCTTGTACAGCTCGTCTTCAGCATATAAGCAACTCCCTCCAAGTATCTGTCGTTAAAGGTACAAAGCATGAACAATTGGATGAAGATTACCTTGTGTATCCATGATGCTTATGCATCCCCATTACCATGGTGCCTGAGCACTTCTCAATCTTAAATGCACTTACTCTCATAAAACAAGAAAAGCACTACCATCAGCATTTTCTAGAAAGAAAACAGGCACAGAGTGTCTGTGGGACTTTCCATGAAGCCAGTCACAGAGGGTAGCATTCAGACTAGTAAATCCACCTGACCCCTGTTTTATTTTGCCCCAAGTGAAGTATTCAGATAGAAAAAGTTCTCTGACACATTAATCTGTGTATGTGTGCGCATAATGCAGAGAGCCTAGTGAAATTGTGCCCTGACCTAGTTAGGGGTCCAGATGCTTCTGTAGGCTAAATAATTATGATAGCAATTATGTTAATTTAGAATAAAGTTACTGAAGCCAATCAAGTTATTCCAGCATTACATCAATCCGAGATGAGAATTGAGCACTGAGTGACACATCCGCTAATGGTTTTGGACCTTTTTAGAGTGTTCATAGCCCACATGATGCATTCAACTACCTCCTTAAATGTAAAGTGTGTCCAGAGTAACAGGAAAGTGCTGTCCAAGCAGAAACCCTCTCTTCTTCAATAAACTCCTCTGAAGTACTAGTATTAATAGAAGAGAAAAGCTTCTTAAAGCTTTCTCCTGTTATCTCAAATGTTCTAGAACTCTGTAAAATTGTTTAGAGGTTACAGCGGCATTTCTACTTTTACAGCTCATTAAACTATGCAATTAGACATTACAATAGATATGGAAGATTTAAAATTAGATATGCTTATCTTCAGTGTACGGGTCAGTACTTTTAACTTTAAAACAAATTAACATTTTGCTTCTCATCCTCCTCCCCTCTCTACCACAAAATTGAGTGTGTTTATCTTAACTCAGCAATTCTTATGACTTTCATCAGACGGTAGGATGTAAAGGGATAAGTTTTCTCGACTTAAAAAGTGTTGCTGTAAAGCAACTGCAAGATAGCCAGACCAATAATGCATTTTTTGTAAATGTGGAGAGAAATTTGTACGAATACAAAATTTCCATGATAGGAAGGTGAACAGTCTGTCCAATGACTGGTAATTCAGTGCTGGAAATTGCATCACCCTAAACAGATATAGAATATTATATTTCTATTTAAAATGGAGAAACTAAATGTCACCACAGTGGGGGACTAAGTAGAAGCGGAATATTGCATCTTTAATAGGATTTTGAATTCAAATGTGCTGAGCAAAACTACTTAAAATTGTATCTGAATAATAAACAGATAACATTTTCATTTAAAAAACAAACCGGTTGCTAGATCAACACGTAGCTCTAAAATCCATTCTTTTTTGAAGAGGATGAGAAAATACACCCTGGAAATAGAAATGAGAAATGAAATTTCAGCAATATGGCCTTCTTCAGGCTATGGATGAAAAAAATATAACAAGGTTAACTTTGTTCTTTTTTATCTGCAGCCCAAAGAACATCTCAAAGCCACAATGCCACTTCTCATCACAGTTTCTATTTCTAGCATAGAAGAGCAAGGTTTGGGGGTGTAGAGGGGAGAGGTTTAAGTTTTGGGTTTGTTGGGGTTTTTTTTTTTCATTTTCTTTCACTGTCAGAATAACACTACTTTTATTTAGCATTCTGCATAATCTTAGAGTATTTTATGTGAGAAATTATCCATATTGGTAAACAACAACTGTGTCACAGGCTGCATTTCCAGGAGATTAAGAAATCTACTCAATCTAGAAAGAGTACTTCCAGTGACCAGTACCAAATATGACTGAAACAATGGAATAGATCTTTGTTTCACTTGAGGTTTTGTGTAGGACACATCAAAATCAATAAAAATTGACTTTTTTAATTTCAAATAAGATGCAGGTGTGAGATCAGTTATTTGCCTCTTAGCAGTTTCCAATGTTATGCATGTCAGTAATGAATCCTTTCTCCTCATTAATATTGAGGCACAATTGGAAACAGATCGTCTTCTCTACACAGAAAAAAAAAAACAACCTCCTAAAGCATTCCTGGTTGTAAAACAACACAGGAAGTATAGTTTTAGGAGATAAAATTGTGGTATCAGACACAAATTTTCAAACAGCAATGTTTAAAAGGAAAGTTATGGAGGAGATCATCTTGAGATCAATCACACGTCATGTGTAGCACAACCAGGAGATCAGGCCCAGCCAGCATGAGTTCATGAAGGGGAGGTCCTGCTTGACTAACCTGATCTCCTGCTATGAAAAAGTAGATGAGGGAAAGTTGCAGATGTTGTCTACCTAGATCTTAGTAAAGACTTTGACACCATCCCCACAGCATTCTCCTGGAGAAGCTGGCAGCTCATGGCTTTACACTGGGTAAGAAACTGGTTGGATGTCTGAGCCCAGGGAGTTGTGGTGAATGGAATTAAATCCATTTGGTAGCTGGCCACAAGTGGTGTTCCCTAGGGCGCAGCATTGGGGCCAGTTCTGTTTAATATCTTTATCTTTGTCCTTTATACTGGATGAGAGGATTGAGTGCACCCTCCGTAAGTTTGCAGACAATACCAAATTCTACCAAATTTGGTGGAAGTGTTGATCTGCTTGAGGGTAGGAAGGCTCTACAGAAGGATCTGGACAGGCTGGATCGATGGGCCAAGGCCAATGGGATAAGGTTCAACAAGGCCAAGTGTCAGGTCCTGCAACTGAGTCACAACAACCCCATGTAATGCTACAGGCTTGGGATAGAGTGTCAGGAATGCTGGTTGGTGGAAAAGGATCTGGGGGTGCTAATGAGCAGCCAACCAAACATGACCTACCAGTATGACCAGGTGACCAAGAAGGCCAACAGCATCCTGGCTTTATCTGAAGTGAAGTAGTGGAATCACTGTCCCTGGAAGTCTTCAAATAACATATAGATATGGCACTTAGATACATGGTTTAGTGGTGGACTTGGCAGTATTAGATTAACAGTTAGACACAATCATCTTAGAGGTCTTTTCCAACCTCAATGATTATGATTCTATCTTTTTGAATGTCCAGCTAAAGAAAAAGCAAGCTGAGTTCTCAGCATTAGCAAGGCCTCTGTTGGTATCCCTTGCAGATCTGAATGTTCAACATCACTGGAATGGTGCCTAACAAACTCAAAAACTGAAAGTTCTGTTGGAAGCTTTGCAATGGCTCATGGCTTCTCTCTCAGAGCCTGCTAATTGAAACAATCAGCAGCTGTGTAACAAAATATAGATGAGATATGCAGACTGGTTTTTGTAAGAAAAGGATCCACCAACTAAGGTGAAACATTCCCTCTCAAGGATGGTGACCCATATCACCAATGGGAGAAATAAATAGTAGTCAGCCACCAATTTGTTCAAAGAAATGGGAATCTCGGGTCCTGAAAGAAATCCCTCAGTGTCAGTATTGCGGTTCAACGGCAGTAGGCTCCTACCTACACAGAGGATTGTACTGAAGGATAAGGGTTTTATGGTGGGTTTTTTTCCTTTTTTTAATTTCAGGAAAATCATCAACAGATTTTCATGTATCACCCCAGTTCACCAGACTTTATTCTCAGGAATTTAATTTGTTTTCACAACCATGCTTAACTCCTGATTTAGTTTTGTCATTATTTGATTAGAAGTAGTAGAAATGTTTTTCCCTTAATCAGATCTTATTTGAGCTATGGCTTAGAAAAGTGATACTAACTGAAAAAAATGGGAAAAGCAGACAAAACTCAGATTTTCTTCATCACTTTCTTCTTCACCCTTTCCAAGCAGAATTCCCATGATTTTTTAACTTTTTTAATTAAGTACTTCAAATCTGTACTTATTTGGCTGAAACATCATACCATTGACTGGTAAACATTTTTGGAAGAAAAACTTAGTGAATATGCTGAAGGTAAACACATTTTTGTGAGCACATTAAACTTTGTCCCGCAGGGTTGCAGAGGTGCTGAACACAGAGAACATTTTCATTTAAAGGACTGGTAAAGCACTTGGTGTTCTTGCTATCAGTGCTCACCTAGTTTAGTGAAGTTATTGAATTAAAATTTAATGAAGGACCAAGTTTGAAATTCTGCCCCACTGCACAAAGATTATAAATACCCTACAACGATACTGCATCGTCATAATAAATTATACATGTAATGGTGCTGAAAGTTATGTAAATTCAAAAAAAACTTTAATAAAGTTGTACTCTAACTGACATTGATTGTATACAGTTGCAGACACAACTTTATCAACTGATTCCAAGCTGTAATAAAAGAAAAATATGTATTCTTTTCTCTTTATTTATTCCCTGGAAGAATAAACTGAAAATCACCAAATTATCCTCCCTTCACAACTGTCTGAATATTAATTGCAAGCTTGAAGGGCAACAAAACACATACAGCATTGCCAGGACTAGTAATTAATCTGAAAGTTTCAGACTCTGTCATATTGTGTACACAGTGCTGAAGTGATAACCCAGAGAATGTATTCCTCCTTAGCTGCTGATGGTCTATGATCATTCTTGTAGATACATTCAGAATTTAAATTTTTCAGACTACAGACTGAATAAAATGCACCTTTAGAAATTAACCCTAGCATAATAGCCACTATGGAAAGGAAAAATCTACACTATTTGTAGGTAATTTTGATCCTTAAGTATTTTTAAGGAATATTCCTATCTTTTTTTATAAAATTAAAAATTGTATTTTGAAGTATTATAAAATAAAATTTGATTAAACCACCATACCAGCTCTTCAGAGGTTCCACTACCATCTTTTACAACTGATTTTCAACCGCATTCTCCTGGAGAAGCTGGCATCACATGGTTTAGACCATTTTACTATTCACTGGGTAAGGAACTGTCTGGAGGCCCGAGCTCAGAGAGTAGTGGTCAATGGGGTCAATGGTTGGCGGCCAGTCACCAGTGGTGTTCCCCAGGGCTCAGTGCTGGGACTGGCTCTGTTCAATGTCTTTATCAATGACCTGGATGAGAGGATTGAGTAAGTTTGCAGATGACACCAAGACAGGAGGGAGAGTCTATCTGCTTGAGGGTAGGGAGGCTCTGCAGAGGGACCTGGATAGACTGAATCAGTGAGCTGAGGCTAATGGGATGAGCTTCAACAAGGCCAAGTGCCAGGTCCTACACATGGGGTCACAATGACCCCATGCAATGTTATAGGCTTGGGGAAGAGTGGTTGAATTGCTGCCTGGTAGAGACGGACCTGGGGGTGGTGGTTGATAGTCAACCAAACATGAGCCAGCAGTGTGCCCAGGTGACCAAGAAGCTAACAGCATCTTGGTCTGTATCAAAAACAGTGTGACTAATAGGACCAGAGATGTGATCATCCCCCTATACTCAGTGCTGGTGAGGCCACACCTGTGTTCAGTTTTGGGCCCCTCGACATTGAGGCATTAGAGAGTGTTCAGAGAGGAGCAACAAAGCTAGTGAGAGGTCTGGAGAATAAGTCTTATGAGAAGCAGCTGAGGGAACTGAAATTGTTTAGTCTGGAGGAGACTCGAGGGAAATCTTATCTCTCTGTACAGCTACCTGAAAGAAGGTTGTAGCAAGATGGGGGTAGGTCTCTTCTCCAGGATGAACAGTGAGAGGATGAGAGAAAATCACCTCAAGTTTCACCAGGGGAGATTTAGATTGGCTAGAAGGAGGAATTTCTTTACTGAAAGGATTGTTAGCTCTTAGAATAGGCTGCCTATGGACGTGATAGAAGCACCATCACTGGAAGTGTTTAAGAATCATTTAGATGCTCTACTTAGGTTTAGTGGTATATTAGTGATAGGTACAGTTGGATTTGATGGTCTTAGAGGTCTCTTCCAACCATAATGATTATGTGATTCCAACATAAAGAAATCTGGCACTGCAGAGAGCTCACAGAATGCTGACAAGCAAACTCACCCACTTTGGGGAAAATTTTTGCACTTACTGCATTTACTGCAACATCTGCTAGTAAGGATCATTTTTCCTTACTATGATTATTTGCACAAGGTTTAATACTTTGCAATCACATTGTAAAGGACTCAAGGAGTCTGCTGACATAACTTGCTAACAAAAACATTTCTCAGAGGTCTAGTAAGAGGCAATGAGGACAGATACTAAATTTTGGGGTTTTTTTTTCAATCTTTCTCATTTCTTTGGAGGAAAAAAATAAAGTTTATTCCTGTATAACTGGAAATTTGCTTCCTTCCCAATGCTCAAACATGGAAATGATGCAGATACCTCAAAGCCTTCAGTGAGTCTGCAACAATAGCATTTAGGCATCAGCTACACAGTGTGTGTTGTTGAAGAGTAGACCATTTCACTCATTAGAAAAGATGTAGAAAGAAACATGAAGAGACAGCATGAATGCACAAACCAGCTCAGTAAGTTCTCATTTTGGTATGCTTCTAACAGGTACTAGAGGACTTTATCTTGATTGATATCATTTTCTGTAGAACAGTTCAATTTTCAAAACTGGGAACTACACCATATAACTGAGTTGATGGCTATTTGCACTCTAAATTTCAGTATGCCCATATTTGTTTCACTTGCTTCACTCAGTCTGGCTAAATGCAAAATACTTGTAATCTGGAAGCAACAGTCATATTAGTGAAATACTCAGAGAACATAGACACCAAGGTACACTTTTCCTAATCTTTCTGAAAATCACTGGCAAGCACAGATATTCTTATCAGTAGAAGATATTAGCTTAATAGAAGCATAAGATTATTCCACCTGTAATTCGTAGGGCATATGACACAATACATTCAGGGTTCATTTGAGCACCTTGCATGCCACTACTTTGTGCTCATAGATACACAGAGTGAGACTGCTATTTGAAAATTATAGCGTTCTGGGAGTGTTAAACATTCAAAAACAGGATATTTGAGTTCCAGGTTATCTGGGGCAGAATGAATTTTAGATTTGTTGTCTTCTTAAGTCTATTATCACCAAAACTTCCTCAACATAGTAATCATTAAACAAGAAAGAAAAAAAGAAGAAAAAAAAAACAGATAAAAGACATGACACAAAAGCATCATCAGATCTTTTCATCAAATCAGAGATTAGCAATAAGAAGATACAAATCTCAGACTTCAAGAGCATCACAGTTCACTTATATTCATTATTATAAAGCCAGAGAAGAACAGATTTGGTTTAGGACAGAACACATGCTAGGAAAAAAATATTCAGATACACATCTTTGACTTGGGCTCATTTGTCCTTTTAGAGGAAAACAATGAAAGTGGCTACACATCACAGAACTAAATCACAGTAAAAGTCTTATTGACAGTATTACACACAAACTCCACTTTCAGCAGGATATTCTTTCATGTGATGTGCCAAGGACTCTCTTTAGTAAAAACTTCTAAGGAGACCTCCCTTCTTGCTAAGTAATGGTACAGAGGAGCAATTATTTTCTTATTCTCTATGGTGGCCAGCTGGGAGTTTCAGGCTGACACCTGCATTTGCCCTTTCCTTGTCCCCTCCCATGGGTAAATGAACTGTACAAGCCACTAAATCTTTTCATCTTTATCTTTTAGCTTCTTAAGGAAAGCTAGTTTCACCTGACCCTACCAAGACCTGGAGTTAGGGTGGAGCATTTCAGCATTTCAGGGCTGCTAAAGTAGAAATTCAAAGGGCATTCCTCCCACCTCTTCAAACCTAGCCACCAGCAACTCAGTAACCTTCAGCCTGAGATGCTTTATATGAAAGTGCCAACAAATCAGTATGACATCTCAGTACTATAACACCTCAGGTGATTATTTCTAAGTTTTAAGATCAGACGTGCAAAGAAACTTTTGGTAACCAACTGTCAAAAATAATCAGAGTACGAACTATGTTGTTTGTAGTCCTAAACTATAAATGCTTGCCCATAAAAGCTCAGCACCTGATACATGTTCTCAGATGTCCAGCAATACCTTAACTGCCACAGAGAGGCAAATAATATTCTCCCTACAGTTATAGGTTTATCCATTCCTGGAGAGCCTGAGTGTCAAACACAGTATTTCTGGTGGGTAGAAATATTCTCATTTCTTTCCCACATCTGCAGACACTGTTTTAGTTTGCTTAAAAACAAATCCTGTCTCTTTCCCTTTCTGACATGTGCATATCCTTACATACCCATTGTGACCATGAATGCATTTTACAAAAGTAGAACTAAAAGAAGAGGGATTTCAGATGCTTTAGAGGTGTGGATAGTTGAGCAGAGCCAAAACAAGGTGAAAAATGTGAGTTAATCTTCCTTCCAAATATAAAAGTACTACAATTCAGATCTCTAACACTATGTAGAGATAGCTCTTAGTAGTTGTTTTGCAAGGCTAAGGTTTTTCCTCTGTCAGCTTTTGACTCTAGTCTCTCATTCGCTTTACTTTCTCACATGAGTTTCAGGACAAAATATTTTATTTCACAGTGAATGGAACCCTTTGTGACAAACTAAATGAAATGTTTCAGTCTTTTATTTCAGCAAGAAATATTCCATTCACTATTATTTGAATAATTCTCTCCCTTTCTCTTTCCCTTCCCCTCCCTTTAATTGTGTCGTCTGATTTGGCAAGGAAACATCTGACATGACTGCACAGTGTGTCAGACATGCCTCTCTCTCGTTGACTAACTTGTATCAAATTTGACAGTCCGAGTTCAAAGCTACTACTATATGAGTTTTGTGAAAATCAGTGTTTCCTGAGATGGTGGTGACCATATTATTACTCCCACTGAAGAAAAGGCAGAGAAAACTAAGAATTTGACAGCCACTGCTGGGCTGGTCAAACATATATTTACTATCTGGTCAATTTGCATGTGTTGTGCTCTAGACCAGCCATAGTATGCACACTCTTTCACACAGCGAGTAAACCAGAAAGCAGGTTAAGATTCAGTGGGACTGCCAACAGTATGAGGATGGTCCTCAGGAACACAGAAGAGAAATAGAAATATCTCAAGGCTGAGTCTGAGTTCTTGCAGTATAATAGGAGGGTGTCATAGGAAACATAATGCAAACCCGTCATAAACCAAGCCTCTGTTGCTCCTTTGCCTGTGGAAATACTTGTTTTAGATTGGCTGCCAAAACAAAATTCACTGTTTACATAACTTTCAAATTCCACCTACCTCAAATCTTGAAAAATGAACAGTTATCAGCTGGGAAATTTGGGGGGTTTTGTTTCACAATAATGTCTCTGGCTCTGACTCAATTTCTGCAGAGACTACCAGTAAGACAGACAAGAACCCCTGTAGGGTTATTTTCTCTGCAGCAGCAATGAAAATCATTTGCTCTCCCAGAAATCTCAGGCACAGTGCTCCCTCATACATACAAATGAGCTTCCAAATTCCAGTCCTCTTTCCCATGAAACTCTACTGCACTGATTAAGGGATTGCATTGGGCTGCATTCACTAAAATTTCCATCTCTTTATTCTCCCTTAATAAAAAATTGAGACTGGCCATGATTAAGGAGGCCACCAACTGCCAAGTGTGAATATCTGCCTTGAGGGCACATGACTAGGGCCAAGCTCATAGCTCTTGTAATATATTCAGTTTTCTTGAACCCACCCAATCAGACATGTCAATTTACTAAGGGTAGTTGTCCATGTCTGTATTCAAATTTCTCCCATACCAGGGAGGAATTACACAGGAACATAGGCTCTCCTTTTGAAAAGACTTTCAAACTATGTATAAACTAAGGTCCAGTGAAGTTCCTTAGTTGATATGTTCTTGAACCTGCAGTTCTACTGATAGCTATATAGATATATACACATATACACCCCTCCTTTCTTCTCCAGTTCACAACAGGAATCCTTTAAAAAACTGATTTCTCATGCAAATCTTACCAAAGTCATTCCATACACCTGTGAACTGTAAAAAAATACAGAACCTCAGATTATTTGTGAAAATAATTGTGCTTAACTATCCTCACTCAGGCTAAGTAACACACCACATTACTGTATAGATAATCCTTGTAATATTTAGAGCACTACTCAAAGCAAAATAAGGATGCAGACTTCACAACCCAAGAATATTTGGGGGCTAAAACTCAAGAACAAATCAAGGGGAAAAAATCATTGTATTGGCATATATTTATGGATCCAATTGACTAACTGAATGGCTAGCATAAAAACACACTCATGATTGGAAATTGATTGTGTTTTTTTCAGAGCTGGAGCTTTCCTGGGGTTTAACCTGTCATTTGCATAGGTTAATTTTAAATGGCAGTGCAAATTTAGCTTGAAAAGATAATTATAATATTTCACCTCCTTTCATCTCAGGTTATGTAAATGAGACTTTAATCTTTTTGCAGTTCATATTATATTAATAAGTTAAAAAAAAGTCTTCATTTATGTTATGCTGTCAATCATTTGGTAGCAGCGGACACAAATGAAAACATGTGGGTATAAATCAGGTTATTTTCCAACTATTCTCTTATGTCTTTCTTTTTATCTATTGGGTTATGGCAAATATTCCAGATAAGGAAGTGAACAGAGAAACAGTTTTGACAAATATCTTGTTAGATTGATGTATTGTATTTATCAGTATTAAATAAATTCATCTCTCATATAAGCAGACTATTCCTTAAACAGAGGGTTCTTTATGCAGTATTTCATTGTCTAAAACTTCATGTTTATCCTCAAGATCAACCACATCACACACATGCACTTACAGTTGCTAAAAGCCTTCCTTACCACAGTCTTTTTTGTTGTCCATGGTGAGAGTGGTGCTCTGGTTTCTCCCTTCTGTTTCATACAAGTTGTGGATCTTACTGCACAACCCAGAGCTTCTGCATATTGCAACATCCTTCACAAATTTTTCCAAGAATAGTGCAACTCAGCTGGACTCAGCTTGGCTTTCAACTGGCACTTTTATTCCAACTGGATGAAAACAAGTCCAGTTCCTAATCATCACCATCATGTGGCACTGGTTTTACCTGTAGGAAAACTTTGCTGAACATTTCACAGCTGAAATAGTTTCTGGGCCTTGTGACAATCAACCTATCACAGCAGGAATCAGTCTGGGCAGTTCAAGATTTTCTTACTGTCTTCTGATTTTTTTGTTCTACAAAACATAGACAAGGGCTGTTTCCTTCATGAGAAATATTGCAGAAATTATTTCCTACAGAAAGTCTGGAAAAGACCTTCTATCTCTTTGTATAACTCCAGAACTCCCATTATAACTTCAAAACAGATCCAGACAGTGAAACACTTCCATCTCACCAAGCCCTCTATTTACCCTTAGGAGAAGGTATACTTGGACAATGTCATCTGGACAAGGTGTGCGTTCATTCACATAACTTCTCTGTGGCACAAAGAAAGACTGACAAGATCATAGGTTTGGACTAGATGATTTCTAAAGGTCTCTTCCAACTCTAACTTTTCTATAATTATGTGATATCTCTAATCCTTTCTATAGGAATTTCATGTGTAGAAGTACTTGTACATTGGTATTGTCAAGTAGCCGAAGAATAAATTCTCATTTCACCATAAAATATCCCTTACCAGTGAAAAATCCAGTCTTCAGAACTGTTGTCCCATACTTGCAGATTTGTCAGGCTTTGATACACCTACCTCTTACCTAAGATGTTTTTAACATGATTCTTAATGCATAAATGGCAATGCCAGAGAGTTCAAATAATCCTGACTGCCTAGAAGTATTTGAATCCAGACCATCTCCTTTCCTAAGATTTTCAAAAGTCTACTGTTCTCTAAAACTAGTTTTTCACGTTAAAGTGTTCTTATTTTATTATCTCCTTCAGCTCAAACCAAACCAAAGACAACCCAAATTTTAATCCTTCCAATCTGTTGTAAAGTAGCTCTTGATAATCATTGTCCAGACCTCTAAAAAAAGATTTCTCACTGAAAGAAAATGGTGGACTTTCTACAGCTATGTAAGTAACTAACACCTGAAAAATAATATCTAAGTGAAAAAAATGTACAGACAGATTTTCAGTTTCTATAAATAAAAAATAACTTATCAGTAGAAAATTTAGTTTATGATTTGTGTATGAACATTGCCTAATCCAGCGTTCATTCCTCTGTTACACCAAATTTAGTCTTTCTGTAGATATCAAAGTGTTTTCTGCATTATTTTATAGATTTCAAGGAGAAAAGTAAACAGAAATGCTGGACTGTTAAAGTTTTTTTCCAGTATCTGATCTGGATTGAAAGAAAAATCACCAAGCACATTCTTACATATTTTGAAGCAGAAGTATTTGGATTATCATCAGATCTTGGAGTTAGCGTATATCCAAACTAAGTCTATAGTCTGCAATTTGCTTATTACAGTTCTTTTCCAAAGTTATCTTAAAATTTTCACAATGTTTTTCTAAAGGATGTAATTCAATAAAATGTAACATGATGTTGTGCATCCTGCCTGTGTGTTTGGAGATTCCACCTCATCATTTTTCCTTCATTTTTTCCCACACATGTACAAATGCATGTATGTGCTCTTCCTCCCACATTTTCTTAAAAGTGGAGCATAGAATTACTGCACTGACAAGAAAATACAAATAATTAAGTCCTCTGCTTTACAACTAGATCATCCAGGTCACATTCCTACAGTTCACTTACAGTGTAATAAAATGTTGAGACACTTTGGCCCTTTAAAATCAATAAGACTACTGTTGGACATAGTTGATAATACATCTGCAGAAAATCATTTTTCCCCATTGAGAATACAGATCAGATTCTTTTTTTTACTACTCACATGAAACTAATGACAATTTCATAAAATTTAATAAGGTTTTCCTTAGCTGCTGCTCAAATAAAAATCATTTTTTCTGAAGGCTAAATGATATTTGTTCACTAGACTCTGTCTTTCAGTCATGTAAAACAACCTAGTTTGTATGAAACCTTCCAAGGCCTAAAATTCAGTGTAGTGAAAAAATTTTCTTTTGCCTTATGTTACAAGGTGAAACAAAGTACAAAAAATAGAAGTCCAGCTTTGGTAATGACACTAAAATATTCAGGAATGTAAAAAGGATAGAGAGCACATGCTAGGACTTTACTCTATGGCTTGCAGTGAAAATGTTTTACAGTAAAAGCTTGGTTTACTCTTGGGAATTAATCTGCTCTCTGTTTTTAATGTGTTACATAGTCTACTCCAGAGTAGTAAAATAATAATTCCATTACCGAAAGCGTTTTCGTTATTTGTTTTTTCTCCAAAGTACAAATTACCAGTTTTCACCTGGGAAAAGCTCCCAGCTGAAAGGCTCAAATATTCAGAGGATCAGGTTTTGCAAAGCAATGTTCATTCTTAGGTTTGGGTTTTTTTCAGGAAGAAATTTGTGTTGTTCAGAATTACATCAAAAGTCAATCCTGCAAAGTAAACAATCTTTTCTGTAACAGAGATTAAGAAAAAAAAAATAGGCACATCAATCATAGAACAGAATCCCCTTTTTAAAATAAAAATCTATACCTTTTATGCTTATCACACAAGTTCTTTTCTTGAAGCCAATCAGACTGTAGCTAATGTATTGAATAGGCACACAATAAGCAGCTGTCGCTTTACTAAACTAATATCCATTAAATAAAATGGTCATAAGGGCATCAGTCTAATGTAATAGCAAGAATGTCACTGAAATAGAAAGTTGTCACAGGATCAATGTCCCCTGCCTTGAAAATAAACATAGTGGTTACAACTCAGCACTTATCAAGCAGCAGGAGACCATTATCCTGTGATAACATCCAATTCTATTGACATTATCTGCTAACTAGAGATACTCAGCACACTATCAGCTTTTTTTCACTTTGGATAAAATAAGCACTCGTTTTCTATCCACTATGCATAAATATTGGGCAAAGGGGTTACCTATAAACCTGAGTGACTTTAGTGACTTTAAAAATACAAAAATTATTAAGAGGGTTTACAACATATATTACTACTTACATGGCCACTGAATGTTCTTAAATGAGCAAGAGGTGGCAAAGCCAGCAGAATTATAGCTACATCCACATTGCTTTATATTGCTGCCAAACCCTTCCCTGGTTATTATTCTGTCATTTGCTCATTACATCATCGAGCTATGATTTTTCCCTGGCTAACCTCGTCTGAACTACCTTTCTGATATCTATTCTATTCTATTGTGTGGGGTGGGGGGTTTGATTAGGAGGATGGGGTGTGGAGAGAGTTTTTTTGTTTTGGTTTTGAAGTAAAAACTTTTCCCAGATCTGTTCTAATTAAACAAGTACATCAGGATCAGCCAACATTTTGACTGGTAAGTAAAGAACTAATGATCCCAGGATGAAATCTACCTGCCACTAAGACCTACATGCATCTTCCTTAGAAGTCAGCAAATCGTTGGAGCACTGCCAAACCTTTTACAAGCACCTGATAAGATTTGTGATTCCATCTCCGCTTCAAAATTTAGTAACTACCTCCCTCCATAGCTGAGGCTGCTATCTGGTATGCATGTTGCTTATGCAATAGGACCTTGGCCTTCCCTATTTATCATCCTCTCATTCCAGTGTCCACTGACATTCATTGACAATCATTATGTGTTGCCTTCTGAGGTTTTGTTTTCCCTCATTTTCTGTAATTTTACACTCAGAAAATAAAACCTTTAAGTCCCACTCCCTGAAAGTATGGAAACTGCTTAAAATGTCATCTAGTTTGCAAGAAAAAGATCTACATTTTTTAGTGCTTATGAACCTTGTAACATTGTGGTAAAAAAAAGGTAAGATTAGTTTGCGTATTCCAAAATTAAGTGCTCCTAATTTATTGCAAAATTACCATATATTTCTATTTCTGATGAAATAATAAACACAAAAGACCAGACCTAATTACTGGCACATGATAACGATGTTGTCTAGGAGGAGTAACTTCTACACAGTTTTTCCTGTGGAGTTGAAGTAGCTGGTTTGCTACATAGTGTTGTGTAGAGTATTGAAGTGGAATAGTTTTCCTCGTTGAAAGTTTAATGTCAGCTGTATTCCTCTGCATGCATAATGTGTTTCCTACATTACTCGCCAATATTCAGGCAAGAAACTGTTGCAGAAGTGGTGAACTTGGACAGAATTAACTTTAAAAAATGAAAATAAAACAAAAAAAGAGGATACCATATAATGAGCAAACAAAACTTATGCACTTGGCTAAACTTCCTTCTACTCGGCTATATGTGGCAAGTTCTTTCATGACAGCCCACATCACAATGCCACATTGCCTTAT
Source organism: Bucco capensis (assembly GCA_013396975.1). Lineage (NCBI taxonomy): Eukaryota > Metazoa > Chordata > Aves > Piciformes > Bucconidae > Bucco > Bucco capensis. The sequence continues at coordinate 972,381 of VWZO01000230.1, read as the reverse complement.
GTATTGCAGGTAAACAAGTTTGGCACAAGGATTTTGTCCTAGCTTTTTTACCACTAGACAGATTGGAGTTTTCCTGTGAACTGGCTTAACAATGTACTGTGCAAGTTTTTGCCTCTCTTTCAAATCACCATGACTGCTTGACACTTACTTGAGCTTTTCTTTAGCCTGCATTCTCCTTTCTTTTGTCCTTTCCTATTACCTATTCCTGCTTTCCAACTTCCACCATAATATGCTATATATACCATGGTAATGTGAGGCTCCACAGAACTTTTTTCCTAGGATACTGATGTTCCATCAGCACTACAGGAAAGAGAAGGCGTATGCCTACCATCTGCATCTCACCATTTCAATTGGGCCCATACCTAGATTTCTTTTTTTCTTGGACTGGTTCAGTTAAAGCACCCCAAGTATCTTCAAAGAGAGAGGGAAAATATTGCAGGAACAAGAGCAGCCCATAGTGCCGATGGGCGAATGCTAAGGATTCTGTCCCTTAGACCCTCCACAGAAGCAACGCTCCATGGCCAAAACAGAAGTCAGAGGCAAATATGGAGTATCCTGTTTGTATTGAAATCTCCACATAAAAGAAATAATTTCATATAGTAGCTAAAAAATTTGCTCTTACTTTTTTTTGTCGTTCCTTGCTGATCATTCCTTGCTGTTGATCACAGCCATTTTTACACTCTTTCCAAATAATATATGTAGTGAATAGATTCTACCTGAAGTTGAAAGTTTACCATTGGAGGTTAATTACTGAATATATTCCAGTACATTTCTAGTTATTCTTCAAGATGGACAATCCAACTTAACAGATTTTGTTTCACCAGAGAAGAAAACATGCTCTCTCACAAAGGCAAAGGGAAGAGGGTGGGTGATGCTGGAATCAGCCCACAAATGTAACAAGTCTCATGACCCATGACTTACTCTTTATTCTGGCATGTTGTAGTATATTCCCCTCGGCAAGGCACTGAAGAACGCAGCCTGACTGATACATAAAGTACGGTAGAACCATCCCAGACATATGTGAGAGCAACATGTAGCTGTTTCCCACTTCACATACTAACAGAAAGCCTAAAAACGGTAAGTTTCAACAGTTTGGTACATTAGGGTACCATAATTTTGTACGAGCTAATTTATGCATCCTTCCTGGGCCTTATTACCACACAGGGACAGCAGAGAAGGACAAAATGGTACCAAAAGTCTCTTGCAATTACACACAGACAAGCAATTAGGGGCAAGTTCTATTTGCCTTTTGTGAGAGGACACAGTAGGAGTTGCAAGTAGAAGAAATACCTATACTCCTTTGCATGTTTTTGCTTGGCATCTCAGAACTCACAGCAAAATTTAACATATGAATGGCTATTAATATACACTAATACATAAAACAGGGTCATGGTTGCTTTTTTTGTTGTACATGGTTTATTTATTGATATTGCTATTTTGTAAAACTGGTGCAGATCTATAAAAATATTAATTAGTTTTGTAAAGGAAGATTTCTGTGAAAATAATTTCATTTGGGTTTGAGTGTGAGAGCAAGGAAAAATGGTTTATAGTTATGTGGGTTTGTAGTGGCTTCTGAAACACTAAACAAAAATTTTAACTATGTGATGCTGCATCCTTCCCAGAAGGAGATACTTTTTGGAAAGCCCAGCTCTAAAATAATCAGTGGCTTAAAGGCTTGGCCTTTCTTGCCTGGCTGCAAGTCTTTTATATATCCTTCTCAGACCAGGGCTTTTAGCCAGGATTTGCCACATGAGGTTAGTGCCTTTGCCAAACAGGCCGTTAACTACTTTGGGGTAGATCTCTCAAACATCTTGGATTTTTTCTACTCCATAAAATTAAAAATTCATTTAACCACATCAAGAGGAAGCCTGGGTTTGTATGACAGTGATTAGAGCACTTTAAGATGCAAGAAATTGATGTTAGAGTACTTGTTCAATGGAAGTTTGATTAGTTATTCAAAATGGAACAGCCCCAACACAGGAACTGTATCCCTGGAAACAGTGCATGACAGTAAAGACACTCAGATGACTGAAGTTCAAGTCTGAATTAAAGTCTATTCAAGTCTGAAGAGAATGAATTGAGATAAATTCATGTAGCATCATTTGCAGTGAATGCCCTAATGTTTTGAGCATTTCCTATTAGTGTGTATACATGTGGTTCTTGCTGCTTTTTTGTGAGTAAATTTGAAAGGTCACACCATGACATTAAAAAGGAAACAAAACAATTGAAGAAAATTCTAAGCCTTCTAATCAAGCTGCGTTAGTCACTAAAGTCTGCCTTAACTTCAGACCACAATTTTCAATACTACACTGTTAACAGTATGTGTACTGCTAAATTCTCCATTCTGTTTCAGCAAGTTTATCATATGGTTTCAGTGGTTCTACTACAATTCTGTTTAGTAATCAATCATGATTACTAGCTATATACAGTACACACAGAAGAAGCTATTAATTTGGGACAGTCTGGGGTAGCATGCTAATTAGTGATATGCTGAAACAGCATTTGTGCATGGATCCTTGAAACTGCAATTTTTCCTGTCGGCATGATTGCCTCACCCTAAGTAACTCACCTCACAAATGATGCACCATTTCATCAAATTAATTGGCCTGGTAAATCAACACATTCTGGAAGGTGATTGGTTTTGCCTGTAAAACCTGAATAATCATATTGTATGCTGCATTTCACAATATTTCTAAAATATCACTAGATACTTTCTACTTTTTAAATCCAAATAGAAGAGCAATATCTTCTTCATGTGACTGTTATACTTAATAAGGTAGGATACATAGTAGTATGCTAGTAGCCTTTTGTTGTAATATATGCTAAACTCTGTGAGATACTCATTTTTACCTTTACGCTGCCCCTTTTATGGGGGGAGGGAAAGATAAACTACTCCTGAAATTAGGAAGGTGTGAAAAATAAAAAAAGTTGAAAAAAATTTAAACAGTCAAAATTCCATTTTTCTACAATTTTTAATTGAATCTCTATCTGCCTTCTCTACAGGAAAGATATATAGCAAAAGAAGTCAGCTACTGAGACCAAAATAGCTCCTGCTATTTCATATAAATGAAACAAATCCTACTAAACTTTAAATTCAGTGAAACAGTTGTGGACATTTGAAGCCATAGTTCAACATTCATCTATACTTAATATATGTATTGTCTGACCTGCTGGCAGAGCAAATGTGATCTGGATCAAGTGTAAGCACACAATTATGTATTTCTTCAGCCACCCACACAGCAAGTAATACAATGCTTATGCCAAATCTGTGCCTGCTGTGGGAGGAGAGAAGCTAAATGACTGAAAGAGAACTGCTGAGACAGCAGAGTGAGCTTATACTGTTTCTATGCTTTGCATTTGAGCAATTTTTTTATTTGTTGCTCTCCACTCCAAAGCCAGATTTACTGTTTTGTAGAGCTGCAGCCTGAGGCACCCTGTTCATCACATCAGATAATGCACACATAATCAGCAAATTATTACTCTTCAGTATCTACTGAGGTGGCCACCTTTAGAGAGAGGAGATACCTAGTCCTAAGGCACATTCAGTGTCTGTCTTTTTATTGAGACTGTTAACAAGGGGCAATTACAATCAATTCTTACAATGCCTTTTGTGCTACTGATGCCCATCAACCAGAAAATAGTCTGACTGAAAAATAGTTGACAGGATTCAAGCAGCTATTTGAGAATAGGCAGTTTTCAGAGTCTAATTTCATTCCAAGGTTAACTTGCCCCCTTCCTGATACTCCTCCTGTACTATTTTTATACTGAAAAGCTTTGATACATGTTTGTTCAGTTTTTAAGGGCAATCTTCTGCAGTACTTGCCTGCTTTTTATGGGACTGATGGCAAAGTCAACCTAGTATTTATTTGCATCTCCCCCCACATTCTCCATTTTCCTCCAAAAGACAGAGAAGTTTTTCTAGAAGAGATGGAACTGACTGGGAAGAAATCCTGAAGTTTCTCAGTTCAATTAAACATGAAAGCAAGGCTTGGTCTTCCGCTAAGAAGCTATACTGTAGGCAATCACTTGTACGCAAGCTAACTTATTGAAAAGGTCCTATGTGGTTCACAGTGCATGAAAGACATCGCTTCAGTAGCTATCCACCTGATACAGAATTCATAAAACAGTATGGACTGTGGATTAAAGTTTCCTCAATTCATTATCTGTGCTCAGAAATACTCAGTCACCTCCAGAAAGTGTCTGCCTACTGAACTGTAAACATGACCATCATGGCATTCTGAAAAGATAAGCTAAATACAAAAGAAAGTACAGAGAAGGGCTTCAGTTATACAATATCAGGCTCTTAAGCAAAATTGAAGGTGCAAATTCACCTCTTCTAAAATTAAAAGGCTGAAGAAAACACATCACCACCATAGCTGGACAGTTTCTGCAATACTGAATTAATTATAGTTAGGCAATTTTCATGTCGTAGTAACTGGACTGCTTAACTGACTAATATAAAAACATATATTAGGTACAGAAGATTATTTTTTGAAAAAAAAAGACAAAAATGAACAGAGGGGTGATTTCAAAGTACACAGATCCTAATGCGTAGAGATTTGCTGTTTCATCTAGCACAGTGGCAATCTTATGATGGGCAAATCCTACTAAAAGGCTAACTCCTATCTACTTTTCCACAGTATCAGCAAACCACAGAAAGCATCCATTCCCTTGAGAAAGTATGGAAAAAGTCCATTTATTATCAGAGACATGAAAAAACACCTTGAGTAAAGAAAACCAAAATAGTAACACTAAAGTAGAGCAACTTAGTATTCCACTTCTGCCTTATAACTAACCTCAGCATGAAATGGTGGGATTCTGAGGAACACGTTATTTTTAAGGTAACATTTCCATAAATTTTTCATTAGTCTTACTAAAAAAACCAAAACAAACAAAAAAAAGTCACACACAAAAAATAATTCCCTGGTCTATGGCTGTCAGAAGCCTGACTACTGAATTAATGTTGTTTATTTTCTGTTTACTCCACTGAAGACATTTTGGATGCTGTTACAGCAGTGTTGGAGATTTTTTTCAAAGATGTAAGGTAAAATAGGGTACTCACCTTTCCATTAAAATCCATTTTATTTTAGTATATAACACCTACTTTTTTACATGATGGCCTACAGAAGAGGGCATTTTGCCATATCTTTCTCTTACTAGATTTTTTCTACTTTTCATAACTTAATATATTTTACTCTTAGTAATCTTTCTTCTACCACAAAAACATCCACAAGCAGTGGTGTTGTGTGTACTGGCTTATTGCCCTGTGCTTGAAAATGCTCTCACCTGTATTAAAAATGTAGAAGTCTGAATTAATTTAATAAGAATTGATTATAAGTCACTTGAAAGTTTTGAAAATCCCAACTCATCTAATAATTTAGAAGTGTAATTTTTGACTCCCTCCTTTGGGCAGGGAGAATGTAAAATGCTTATAAAAATATATTGTGTAACAGAGAATGATGAAGTTAGATAAGGTTTGTTGGGTGTTGAGATTTATGCAGAACACAGCTGATACTTTATACCACAAAGTTATTGCTGAAGTCCACGAGCGAGTGCACAAACAAGAATTCCAACATAACTAGCTACTGACTGGCTTCTCTATTTCAGACAATCTCAGTATAGATTGAAAACACAGAACAGTTTGGTTTTTGAAGGGTTTTTTTGCACAGAACATTCTCCCCCATTTCCCCTCCAAAGATGAGCAAGAAAGAAGAAACATTTTTTCAAATCAGGAATAATATTTCTGATCATAACTATGGCAACACAAATACTCTTCTGTCCAAAGGAAACTAGGAGATTTAAGGTTAGAGTCACTGGCTATGATGTGGGAAATGGAGATTTGGGCTGTTGCTGGAAGCCCAGAATAGGCACTTGAATTTGAGTTTCCTACATTCCCACTAAATATGAATAATAGGAGATTCCACTGTACATGTATTACTTTATGCATGAGAATCACATTGAGCACACTTGATCAACAAAGGCAAAAGAGAACACCAGAGTGAGAAAACAGTTTCTAATCCAGGACTGATGGCAGATAACAATACTCTGTTTCTCAAAAATATACAAAAATCCCTGCAGACTCCAAGGCAATATCTATTTACTCATCCAGATATGAAATTGTAGTTAGACAATAAAAACTATTCACAAATTCAAAATATGAATTTGTCTGGTGTATGTGCATTGCATTGACAGCAATGTTAGCTGGGTATTACATTTAAACTAGCATTAGATGTTTCACTTCACACTAGACTTTACACAGCTATATTTCTATAAAAATAAGATGTTTTCAAATATTTTTATAAAGCTTTTATTGCTGTGATAGAATTTTTGTGACCTGCACCAAGTCTTTATTATCTTGAGGAAGGGAGCTATAAAACTGCTAGGTTTAAAATCAATTTATTCTCAAGTCATCTTCCACTAGCAATTGCAACCTTGCTCACTGCTACCTTCAGTTTAGTGCTTGCATTTCTAAAGGAGTTCCTGCAAAAGGCA
>VWZO01000230.1:793793-965882 GCA_013396975.1 Bucco capensis | reverse complement strand
CCCCCCCCCCCCCCATTCTCAATTACAGGTTTCAGAAAGAAAACTATGCTGACAAACTGACACTAGAGAGAGACCTTTCAGCAAGTTATCCCAGAATGGGTCAGCTTTAGTCTCTGAAGTACTTAGAAATGTATTGTACATTCCTCTACTATCGTAATAACTAAGAACACTGCTGCTGGGTATAAAACCCATGGACTTCTCTGATATTAGCCTTCACAGTGCTCAAAACATAGTATATTGAATGCCATTTGTGATGAAGTGCCAGCTGGAAATGGAAGGAACAGGAATAGTGGTAAGGAGCTTATGAAACCTTCTATGGCGGGGTGGGAGACTCACAGATACATAGATAAAATGGAAGATATAAAAACAAGGTATTCTACCCAGGTGATATCTACAGTGCTCTAGTGATAGTGCTCCAGTAATAAGAGGCAGGAACATCTCAGATGTTTCTGTCATACACAAAGGAAATGTTTCTACACCTTGTGCAAAACCAGCTGCTATACTTTTCATCTGGGGGTAGAGCTTTCTGCCCATTGCAGTAATTTGGCATTTGTTTACAGTTACATGCAAAGCAAAGTCTGTATTTGGTAGTTCACCCTTGTACAATTTTCCAATCAGATTTTAAGAAGGAAGTCTACGGCTGTAAAATAAAAAGATGACTCAGTTTCAAAATTTAGCTTGCAAGCCTGTTCTAAGACTAGAATTTGAAGCAGGTCCTCAACCTCAAAGGTCAGTGCCCTCTTCACTAGGCTGATAGCTATCCTGTGAAAAATGCCTCTTTCTCCTCTCTCCCTCTCCCTCCATTTCAACCCAGAGATAACATCCTGACTATTTTTTGACAAAACTTACACCTCTCTTCTCTCTTCTTCACATTTAGTATGCTTTGAACCACCCAGTTGAGCTTGCATGTAAGCATTTTGTTGACAGAGACATAATAAGTAGTTTAGAAGAATTTGTTTAAGTAAGGTACACATTTGATTTTCATATGCAAATACTGTGCTTCTTAAAAAGTCATTCCAAAGATTTCAGATTGTTTAATGCCTTCCCAAACTTGCAAAAAGTATCAACTTTGCCTTGTGAAAGACAAAGCGAGGTACAAACACAAAGAGCACAGCAAATGAAGCTGGATCCATTTCCAATGGACCCCTATTCCCTCCTACTGGGGAGCTTTTGTTTGTTTGGGGCTTTTCTTTTTTGGGATTAGCTGTTTGCCAAATCCACCACAACAACATTAGAATACTAAAGTGCAAGAGGCTACCACATCAAAACATTAAACTTCTTGCAAAAGTTGCTAAGAAATAGTCATGACAATGAATTCTTACCTGTACAATGCAGTACAGAGTCCCACTGACATTCAACAGTGTGAGAAAATGGATTTCAAGTCATGGCTTTTGAATGTGAGTTCACCACAGCCAGAGGTTTACTTTGGTCTTTCAGAGCTTAAGTGCTGTTGGGAAAAGAAATTTGTGACACTGAAATGTTTAAGATAGTTTTTTTCAGAACAGTTGTATTTCTGTTTTCTATTTATTTCAAACTCTCTATTATATATTTGTATTAAAAAAAAACCCACAAAACAGCATAAGGGAACAATAATGTCTTAAAAAAAAATGAAAAGGAAGAAAAAAAGAAAAGGAAATAAAAAGCAGAAACAACCAAACTAGAAAACAGCTACTACAAATTGGAATGCTAATTGGCTTTAACATAATACAACATAATGACTTTGGAAAGATCACTGCTGTTAATAGACTTCATGCAAAGAATTAAGTAAAGTTATTGTCTAATCTTTCATGTGGCAGGCACCAGAAAATTAGACCAAATATTCTTGTCTTCCCTTTCTCCCCTTGAGAAGTTTCTTTAGCAAGAGAGATGAGCACAGAGAGGCCTGAAAAGATATTCCATGTTAGCAATAAAAATCTTTTCTCAAAACATCTTAGTTCACAATTTTATTTGGTGAAGGCTGGTGATTAGTAAGACAAGCAAGGAAAACCATGGACTGTATTGCTGTGGGCACTATCTGAAGAGACAGAAAAGTCAGTCAGTACCTAGAAAGCAATAAGGAAAGGAAGGAAATTATATCTCAGATATTAAGTTTCTGTTTGATTGGTTTTCTGTCAGTTATGAGGAGGAAAAAGGGAACAATTTATTAGATGTGAACTGATATGGCTTACAAGGTAGCAACTTCCAAAGGGCCTGGTTAATTCAGGTGAGCCCTTTTTTATAAGGGCACTCTGTGAGATTCACTCTACTAAAGCACCAGGGATGCATTTCTGGCTTGTTACAATTTCTAAAATTATTAATTATGTCCACTTGCAATGCCCTAGAAACTTGATAGATCATCACAGATCCAGTGCATCCTTCTATCTCTACTGCAGAAAGCCATCTCTCTTCCACGTGAGTGCAAAGATACAGAGTATAAAATCAACCTGCATAAGTATAGAATCTTTAATTACACTGAGAAAGGAAAAGATCGAGTCAAGGCTCATTGATCCTGAATATGTAATAATGCCACTCAGAATTGCCTCTTATTTCTGACAAGCTACTTCCAAAATATGACAACTTGTGCTCTCGCAGGTCTCATTTTTGGAGATTATGAAGTCAGCACTGAGAATCTGGATTATCTCACCACCTTTTAACGATCTACTGCATATTATTTTCTGAACATGGACTGCTCTTGCTCTGGAGGCCCTTGGCTTGCTCTTTCTAATGACTCCTTTTATTGTGGATCAGGAGCAGATGCTTACAAAAAACCTGCTTCTAGGGAGCCTCACTGAGCAAACAGGGGAACCTACTGGAGCGTATCATGCCTCTTCCCTGCTCAAGACCAGTTCTTCCTTTGTTCCAACATAAGACCAAAAGACAGCCATTGTGTATGACCAGGACATGTTTTAAGTGTACACATTCAGCAGCACAAAACAGGTTAAAATACATGACAATAGCTGTCTTTACAGGTACTCTCACATCTACCTTCTCAATTTGCTTAGCAAGTTCCTCTGTCACCCATAAGAAGAGGTTCCACGTATTTCTGAATTTTAACACTTTTCTCCCTATTAAGGATCCGATACTTACCTGCCTTTGAGATTACAGAAATAAAACTTTTCTCAGAAACTGTTAACATTACAATTGTTTACCAGCATAGTGTTTCTGGCTGAGTTACACGCTGCATGAAAGTAAAGTATGAAAGCTACTAGTCACGGAGGATCATGCAACTTAAATAAGTCCATCAGTGGAAAGATGCACCATTTTATTCTGTATTTCTAAATGACAAAAAATAATCACAATTAAATAAGTGACAGAGCAATAGGACTACAATAATTTCCCAATTCAACCTTTTTTGGTTTGATACTTAATTCAGTATCAAACAGCCTACAACCTCTGAAGTGAATTGCTGGTCATGCTTCTCGCGTAGGTAGTCCTACACTCTCTCTGTGAAAGATAGTGCCCTCACCAGGATAGAACAAAGTCAAGGAAACAATCTCAAAATTAAATACCTTGAGAGGATTAAGTCATGGATGATGATACCTAGACAAAATCTCCTTAAAGTGGAAAACATCTATACGTAGCTGTAAACATAACTGCAATTAGATCCCTATAGATTCTACAGCTGTTGCTATGAGCAAAGCTTCTAAATAACTGGAGCAGTCTACAGACACCAGCAGCCATTTTAATTTCATTTCAGTGAAGGTTGTGAGGAAAAAATAAACCCACTCTTTCTCTCTGATCGAATTTTACTTTTGCTCTTATTTTGTTGTCCTTAAAGTGAGAGTCATTCCAACAGAAAAGATGTGATTGCTCTTTGAATGCAGAGGAACAAAACTGAAAAGATGAGCAAGGTGATTTGCTGGTGCTGATGCCTGTTGCTGGAATCTTTTGTCACAGAAGTATTTTCAGAAAGCAAGTAGAATCTGTCAAGTCCTCAACATTAGTTTTTTTCTCTCTAACATTATTTCCACAGATTAATTAACTCAAATGTCATTCTCTTATAGCTGCATGCACTTTACAGAAGAGTACTTGGTAGCTGCTGTGTGTTTTGGATCAAACAAAGCTCTGCAGGGATGCAGTCATAACTCCAGTAAATTACTATTGCACTGCAATGCTACAGAATAGCTTTTCTGATACACTCTGAGAAAAACCTTAGCCCAAATGCATTTTAAGAGAAAAGATTCACCATGGTCCTTTCTTCATCATTAGAGGCAATCTGTAGTTGCCTTTCTACATGCACTCTGAGGACGAAAGATCTGCATTTTAGTACATGAGACCCTCATTTGGGTCATTTACACCTCAGTGGAAATACTTTATTTCAGAACATTCATACCTAAGATACAGCTATATAACATTTATTTAATAACACTGGTAGTTGTTGTGAATAACTCATCTGTTTAGTTAACCTGCTTCATGTAAACAGCACATGCACACACATCCTCTTTGTGCAGTGTTCCTTGTGCAGTGTTCCAGGTTCAGTCCTGGAACCAGCCCTTGAAAATCAGATCCAAAATAAATTTCTACATTCAAAGTGTCTGAAAGATATCCAGTAACATCTACAAAATTTGCTCCTTATTCTGTTAAGGCAAATCCCCTTGTGTTTTCAAAAGCATAAATGTGTCTTCATCTTCAGGGAATAAAACAAAACAGAAATAACACAGCTGTGATTGTCAGGATGAAGATAAGTGTTCGAGAGTAGTTTGCCAGGCTCAAATGCTGTAAGTGGCTTCAGACAAGCTTTCATTGCCCCTTCCTGACTTTGGCAAGCCTGACTCTTTCCATGCCCTCATCAATGGCTGTTTGCTCCTTAATGTCCATCATCAGTGACAAAAGATCACAGTCTCCTTTTTTTCCTGTTCATTCATATTTTGCAAAAAGACTAAGAAAATGGTGTAGCTCTGATTATCTCCTTCCAAACAGTGTAATGATTTCCCCTTTACAATGTTTCCAGCTATTGTTAGAATGCAAAGCAATTATCCACTGGCATTTGAGGGTAAATGACACCTAGTTTACATAGGTAAATCAGTAAATATACAAACAGGTAGCAAAACCACATTGAAAACACTTTTTTGTATTTGAACCTCACACAGTACAAGTCTGAATATCAGATTTATTTTAACAAAAAAAAAAAAGAAAAAAAGTACCCAGTACAACATAATTGCTGTAGAAGCCAGAGGGATATAATGTCCTCTGAATTCTTGCCATTCTCTGGGCAACTACTAAGCTAACAGTTAAAAGAAGCTGAACACTTTCTAGGCTAATATAGGGAAGCATTGTGACAATCCCGCTCCTGAGCTTTTCTGAGTTTAAATCAGCATGGGTGTATTAAAATAATGTCACATAATTTTCCTCATGAAACTATCACTTTGCTGTTACCTGGAGGGATACTGTAAGATACACTATAGTACTATAAATGTAAATATTCTGTACATCAAGTGTTCCATGAGAATGGAAACTTAATGATGTATATATTACAACATCACTGCTGGAGTTAGGGTTGTATTAGCATTTCTGTGATAACCCACCTCACCATTTCCCAGAGGTTTAACTCAACTGTAAAAATTTACTACAAGCTGAAATTTAACATATCAAGTGCACCCCAGGAGCAACTTCCTTTTTTTTCTTAAAGGAGGCATACATCTGCTTATTTTGAGACTCTGAATGTACATATTTATATGTTAAACATACCTTTTGTTGTTCAGTTTAATGAAAAAAAAAATGCCAGCCACTAATAAAATGATTTTAGCAAAAAATAAAAAAATATAAAAATTATTTATGAAGAGTCAAAGTAACTGCTAAGAATAAAACCTGATGACAAATGTCAAGATCTTTAATTTAATATATGTTTATTCTTGTGCATCGTAAATACCTTCATTTCATCCTGTTCTGTCTGAGGACACAGCATTGATTTTGTTGGTACAGCTACAGATTCAGTCCCTGAGTTATTGATATGCTTTTAAAATACAGGATAAACTGTAATGTAAGCTGAGTCATAAAAGAGTTTATTCTCCTAAAACATACTTCTTTCTCCACAGAGCTCAGTATTTCCATACTACAGATTTAGGTCACCCTGGTAGCCATCATGTCCAGCTCAACTGCCAAGTAGCTGTGTAGGGATCAAGTTCTTCACCTCCTTATTTCTAGTGCCTATAGTTTTTGAGGTTAGTTCTAACAGGCCTTCTTTTTTGCTCAGATCATACCTAATTATGGCTAAGACTATAGTTCTTTCTATGTCTGCACCTGTATCCTGAAGCTTTGATACTCAGTTTTATTTCCATTGATTTTTCTTTGTTACTGCTGCTGTATACATTTTACCTTCTTGAATATAAATGAGGTTTATTGCTAAGACCTAGGTAATTGCCATAAGCAGTTCTAAGGAAAGGCAAACTTTTCTTCGTTCTGTAAGACTCTGGGAATGATGTGAGCCTAATCTCAATAGGTACTTTTCCTCAGAAGAATGACCATGAAGTTCTGTAGTTTAGCCCAAAACTTGGAAATTTGGTGTGGGGTGGGTGAACACATGCAAATTTAAAAGTAAGATTTCAGAACTACCTTACACTTTGTCTTCAGAAGATCAAATTACCTCTGCGAAACTTCTCATTTTGCATATAAAATTAAGAGAAATCCTAGTATTTTCCTGTTAAGCTAAAATATTTGTGTTACTATTGAGTGTACAATGAAATTGGGAGCAGGATTTGGAAGATGAACACTGGAAATGGCTGAGTAACCAAATTGTTGTTAGGACACTACTTGTTAGCTGTTTCTCATTGACAAGGTCTCTACATTGTACAACTGCTGATAGACCACACACAAAGAGTATATGCGTAAAAGAGACACGTAGAACATAAGAGAATACTAAAGAACATAAAAATTTTCAAATGTATTTCGTTCTTTAACATTCCTTGGTTTTGTTGGAGAAGGAAGACTGAGAGGCCAAAGCAGCTCAATACTTAACACAGGAGCCTTTAAGATGGTTCTAACTGAGAAGAACAGGCACAGNGAGAAGAAATTATTCAACTGCAAAATACTTGTGATGGCAACAGTATGCATTAATGTGCTTGGGGATGAAAAAAAAATCATAAGTTCTTAAGCAAAAGTATGAAAACCAGGGCATGAAGTAGTCACTTACTTGAAGCTTTTCAAATAAAAACAGATATTCACCTAGTTAAGAGATCATGAAGCTGAGAGCAAGAAAATCATACAAGCTTTGAGGATCATGATCAGACTATCAAATAGTAATATCTGCTCTCTGAAAGAATTTGCTTGCACTTTGTGATCAGTTACATGCTACTTCTCTCCTTAATAGTTTTTAGTCCTAACACTCCAACAGTATGACTGTATTTGGTTTTTTCTTCAGATGAAACTGCTGTGTGTAATTCAGAATTACAGAATTGTCACAAAGTGATTGCCATAGAGTCCATCAAAAGGTAGCCAGACTAGACCTTGAGAAGGTAGGCCTTGTGCATAACCATTGTGGAGAAACCTTTGCCAAAAGTAGTCTTAAAAAGCCTTTAGTGATACATATACCACACCCAGCAGCCCTTTCCTGCCCATCAAATTGCCCTGAGCCCAACAACTAGCCTCAGTCAGGTGACTAGCCCATCTGTAGGAAAGATGGAAGAACAGAGCTCCAAGTGAAGTATAAATTCAAAATCTGGCTTTCACAGCAGACTCTTGCTTTCCAGACAAGCTACATATTGGCTCTCCAGTATCAAGTCTTGCCAGCTTTGATAAAGTTGCTACTTCCAGGTTTTCAGAGGGTATTTTTTCTAACATTTCTCATTTTTCTCTCTTAACAGCTCCCTTGCAGATGCACTGAGTGATAGTGTTATACAACTCAGCCTGGAGAACTCTTATGGAAATCAATTTATCTAATGCACATGCAGCATAAAAGGGGGGTATTTAACTGCAAAGAGGATGTTTTTTTCCCCAGACTGAAGAACAAGAGCAATCATTTGAGCTAGAGTTTCAGTATGGAAGTTGGAGAGAAGTGATAGTTTCCCCATGGATTAACATTTCCTGACTTTGCTCTTCACACAAAGGTTACAACTACTTATGTTACATGCAAGCCATGCATAATAATTAGAAACAGGGCACACAGTCTAAATCATCATACTTGTTAGCATTTCAATGCAGATATCATTTTAATCCTTGAATTTCTAATGTCAACAGTAGCTGCTTAGAGTTGTCACTGAAATCTTTAATTTGTCTCCACTTCATACTGCATCTATGTGTACACATTGTTCATTGATTATGGTTTGGCATTTCTTCTAGGTTTCTGTAACCTTGCAGTTGATTTATGCACATTAGAACTTATACTGTCAACCTAGTATATGTTATAGAAAAGAGGAGGTATATTTGAATGAAAAGCATTGAAGTTACTTAAGATCCTATTCAGCAGGATTATAGAGCATAATAAAGGTCAACTGTGATACATACTATTATGTTAACAAGCAAAAGGATGCATAGTAGTAGATTCTGGGAAGGGTTTATTTATTATAAAAGCAGGTCATGGCTTAGGAATAAGTTCCAAAGAGCAGTAGACAGACAGTGACAGTGGATTATTGTAGGCTTATGGGGAAAAACATTTTCATATCAGAAGAAACAATCATTTTAACACTAGAGTCAGAATCCAAAATCCACACAGAGCAAAGAAAAGTACCTGAGGAGCTTTAGAAAGAAGCTTTCATAAGGGCCCTGAGCTGATGTGGTTGTTTCCTTCAGAAGGCTTCTTGGTATTTAGATCCATCCATTCATATTAAACTCACCCTGAAAAGTCCTAACAGTGAGTTTTTCACATCATGCACCAAGGATAGTAACAACTAACTGAATCGGGACATTCACTGATGATTAAAAATAAGCATTCTGGTAAAATTTTACCAATTGTCACCTCCATCACCATTCTTCCAGATTTTATGTGGTTTGTAAAAGGAGGAAGAATTTCTCTTCTCTGCAGCTTCCTTATGGAAGGTGATGAGTGCTACTAGGTACTTAAGGCCTTGTGCAAGTCAGCTGTGAAACACAGTTCATGCATTACTTATGAGATTTCACTGAAATGTAAATCTGAGTGATTTTCATTTGTTCCCTTGGTCTCAAATGAAGCAACATTTACTAAGTCCAAGGAATCATTTTCAGAGTTTAAATTCTAAAGAGAAATGTGTGGTATGGTAAAAATTATTAATAAAAAATAAATACATGTCCAAGCAAATAAAGCTTCTGTGCTATAAAACTTCACATTTGTCTGTATTAAAGTTTAATGCATTTGTAAAAAGCAGTTCTGCTTTGCAGAGTATGGCCACAAAGTGTCCTGCAACGTACTAGCACTTACAATCACAGCATGGGTCCAAAGAGGATTGTCAGAAATGCATCATCCACGTTTGACAGATCAGAGGAACTGTACAGAGTATATTAAAGCCATGTTATAGCTACTAGCAGGAAAGTCGATGCAAAAATATTTCTGGGTTAGTTCTAAAATTAGATATTAACTTATCATTTGATTGGCTTAAGTACACTTAGGAAACTAGTGGTAGGTGTTGGAGCTTGCAAAAATCCTCTGCTATGACCTACAGAAAACAACTGCACAACAGGGACCTAAAAAAATTAACGTTAATCATGTTTTATAAATAGCAAGTCTTTCCATTATAATGAAACAAAAATATATCCTGAAAGATTCTAATGTGCTCTACAAAAATCAGTTTAAATTCATGCTATTGAGAACAAAGCATAGTCCATAATTCCTTAGTTATCTTTAAAAAAATGCTTAACAATATGTCTCAAATATTTAAAAGGTGAGGGTCATATGTAAAGACTAGAGATACCAGTAAAACTTAAAGCAATGAACTGAGTGATTGCACAGAATTTTAAAGAAGTGTTAGTATTTGCAGTAAATGTGATCTCAAATAAACATCTTGTAGAAATGCAAGTTCAAGTTATTCTCCTTTGAAAAATAAAAAAGGGCAGAGGATCTAAGCATAATCCCAAGATTGCTAGACATACACACGTGACTAGTGACAATCTGAACTTGAGAACTAAATTCTTTGGTTTTCAGAAAAAGCTTAATCCTCCAAACTTCTCAGGGAAAAAACTTTAAACAGGCGAAAATAAAAAACAATTGCCAAAGAAGAGAAAACATATGAGGAGCCATTTGAGGCAGCAGTACAAAAAAAAAAAGTCACATTAAAATAAATTTTCCACCCTGAATAAATCTTTGTGGGAAATACTAAAACAAAGAAGGATAAAATGAAGAAATTAAATAGATCTGAAATTATGAGTACACTAGAAAACACAGTACAATAAATTTCAAACCAGCCTCTTGGGGAAAGAATAAAAATAAGAATTGTAAACCATATGAGAAGTGTTTTGCAGAAACTGTATCTTGTTCAAAAATAAAGCAATCTAGCTTATCTTCCCAGATACAATGTTCTAAAGTTTAATTTGGTAAGCTAAGTATTGGTTCTGATCTTTTTGCTGATTTCTTCCTAACTAGCTTTAATTGTAATATTTACTTTTAACTGACACTCAGCAATCCGATGAGTTATAGTGCCAAGAACAGGTCTTCATTATGTAAAAAGGCTCTAAAATATCCTGAAGTCAGAACAAATAATTCAAATGCTGTTCACACATTCTCAAAATGCTAAAGAAGAGATTCCAGAACAGTTGCAAATCTTTTCTATCAAAGGAGGAGCCCAGAATGACTTACCATCCACCCCTGTAGTTAATGTCTCGCACACAAGAGGAGCAGGACATACCATCACCATGTCTCCAAACCTGTTTATGATTGAACTGTAATTTGTTAGATAGGAAGGTTTCCAGATATACATCATGTGATTAGGAATGCACTTTGGTGCATTGTACATAATTCACTTGTGTCTGTAATGCAAACTGGTCTTGGAGATTTTCCAAATTGCACAGCATAGT
This sequence comes from Bucco capensis, assembly GCA_013396975.1. Classification (NCBI taxonomy): domain Eukaryota; kingdom Metazoa; phylum Chordata; class Aves; order Piciformes; family Bucconidae; genus Bucco; species Bucco capensis. The sequence goes on along the minus strand of VWZO01000230.1, from coordinate 954,986 downwards.
GAGTCTAAGGGACCAAGCAGATGTTGAGCATTTCCAAAAAATATGGTAAAGTCAGTCAGACCAAGTTTTCCTCCTATTAGATTCCCTAGGATTGTAGTCTCGGTAAGGATAAATTCCCATTTATGGCACAGAATGTGTGGAGAGTTAGACTACTGAAATATCACATCCTTTACCATTAATTGGCAGCAAGGTGAAGTTAAGCCAAGGTCTCCAGTTTCATATGATAGTTTCCATCAAGGAATGAAATGTACATGGGAATATTTGTGCTAGCTTCCATAATACAGCAATGGAGATGCAGTGACAGATCAGCAACTACACATTTTCAGCCCCCAGTCTCCCAGAGGGTTTGATTTCTAGTTATTAGCCCCTGTGTTCTCATTTATGTAGCTGGAGAGATTTAAGTATATTAATTTTATGCCTAGTATTTCACAATCACAACTACCTTGTATTTTTTAGTTGTACCTTTAGAGATTAGCTCTCAGGCTGATTAAAATGAGAACTTCCCAGGAAAATGTCATTCAACCTTCATGTCTTCTCTCCTATCCCACTCTGCCAGATCCACTTCTCTTCCTCCCAAAATTTTCCCCTTCACATCAGAAGTTTACAGTTATTTTGAAGCAACAGGAATCAAGGACAAGGGAGAGAGCTGGCTATATCAGAGCCTATGTTGAAAAGTTTCTGAGGATGTGGGAGAGATGAAAGAAATGTGAATTGCTGCAATCCAAGACAAAGAATTTGGAGGTTGGGATACAAGAAGTAAGGGTGAGGTATACTTATATTTACTCACATATTTGAGGGCCAAAGGAAGCAAGATTGCATAAAGTCTCTGGCATCTACTGCAATAGGCTATTCATTAAATCGTTTCTTTGCCTCCGTTCAGTCAACTTCTTGGTACCACTTAAAAATGAACCCAGGCTTAAATAAAAGAGTTATAGAAAATATCTGCAAAGCTCTTCAGAGCGAGTACAATAGGTAACAACTTTTTGGAATGACAGAGAGAGAATGTTGATATGTTGAGGCATTTCATCCATTTAAAACCTTTCTTCCTTTTATCAAGTATGATTTAATTTTTATAAGCTCCCGGAGCTAGAAAGAGACCTCTTTAATTATAAATGTGAAAGAATAAATACAAATCTTTAGCTTGCAACAACTCGCTTTAGATTTCAGAATAAATGTGATTTAGAATATTCCTTTATTGTACATCAGTTTTTAGTAACTGGGAGACAAAGCCACTGAAGACTGAAAGAAAAATATAACTAGCTTGGCTTTAAGAAATTCAGGGCAACTGAGAGGCTCCTGTCAGACAAAGGCACAACATACAGATGTCCTAGAACTCATCTGGAAGGAATGCTGTGTGTTCCAATATGCATTTTTGCAGGTAAAATGTCTTTTTTCTCTGCCTGTAGTTTGCAAAACCTGCTTGTTGCAATGCTATAAATATTCCTTTAAATCAATATGAGATATAGTGGATAATATCCAGTCTGATGCCCCATCCTTGAAGACTCTCAGAAGAGAGAAAACTTTCTTCCTTTTCTCTTCATCATTGCAGGGATCATTAACAAAGATGAGAGGACACCACAATAAAAATAAAGCCCTAGTTATGTCTCCAAATATATGCAGGCAATCCCAACACTGCAAAATCAATAGCCTGGGCTTCACACAGAAATGAAAGCAGCAAGGCTGAGTTTACATTTCGGTGATATGAACAGACAGGATTGCAGCTCTGCCAGTCATCTCACCATCTGGGCTTGGATGGAGCAAGAAAATACAGTCTGGAGCACAAGCTATTTCCCCTAGCCACAAAAGCAACAGCTTCCCCTAGACCCTGTACAGTGGTAGATGTTAGGTATCATTTAAACAAAATAAATGTATGGATCATAGGAGAGGACACAGAGTTGAATTACTGCCTTTTTGCTAACCATTTTCCTCTGAGAAGTAGTAGCTCTGTTTTGTCTGAACCACTTAGCGTAGAAACAGAGAAAAAATCAAGAAGATAAGCTGAAGATCAGCTGCTCAACAATATCAAATCAAAGTGATTCCACCAGCTTTTCGGCAGACTGAGTAACAGTTGTGCATATCTGCAAGTCAACACTAGCAACAGCAGTGTGAAACTTCAGTGTTTTGCTGAGATATAACAAAGGGAACAGGTGTTGAGTAGCAGGGGTAAGGAAATCAGACAAAGTCCAAGTTATGCATAAACCCTGATAATGCATATCATACATGGAACCTGCACATTTTTGCTGCTTTTTTCTAATTCCACTGAATTTCCTCTTTGGAAGTATGGAGGGCAGGGAGAAAAACAGCTCTGTCTATAATATCTATGGAGAAATCCTTTAAGTTTGAATCATTTTCAAAAAGCAAGCAATAAATTCAGAGATGTAGGAAGATCAGAAATGAAAAGCTATGCTATCAATCTCTCCTTGCATGAGCAACGCATCAATTATCTATTTGAGGGTGAGAGTTATTGCCTTTTTTCCCCTCACCACAGCCTTACACATGAAATAAAAGAAGAAAGAAGAAGAGACCAAAATATCTAGTTAGGAACTAAACTAAGAGGTATAGGNCTAAGAGACTGCATCATCAAAATATGAGGTCTAGTTTTGGAGCCAAAAGTGGTAACAAACATTATCTCCCTTGATTTAATCAACTGCAAGTCTTCCTTCCTGTCCTGGGTTTGGCTAAGATAGGGTTAATTTTCACAAGAAGCTGGTAGGAGCTACGGCCAGGATAGTAGAACTGAATGGAGCATTTAATACCGTAGTGATGTCATGCCCAGTAAGTATCTAAGGGGGAAGCTGGCCAAGGAAGTGCACATAGCTTGAGCAGCCAGGCTGGGCAGCAGTAGTGGGTTCTGGGTTGTGAGCAGTTGTGTTGTACATCACTTGTTCTATATAACATTTCATTAGCATTATTGTTATTATTGCTGCTTCCTCTCTCTTAGTGTTGTTCTGCTCAGCTCTTCTTATCTCAGTCCATAGGGTTTTACCTTTTTCTCCCAATTCTCCTGCCCATCCCACTGACAGGGAGCGGACCAGTAAGCAAGCGGCTGCGTGGGGCTCAATTGCCAGCTGTACCTAAACCACAGCATTTCTTTTTGGCACCCAACATGAGGCTCAAAGGATTGAGCCAAAGACAGACCTGAACAAAGCATGTTAAAACAATTTTGTTATTGGCACTTTTTATATTACTTAAATAGTCCAAGGTCACAATGGTGATCTGTTTGTTCTCATGATTGTGTTATGTAAATCTTTACATGCACTATGTATTTCCTGTGGTGATGTTTATCATCTCTGGGAGACAGATCAGGGTTGTCATGTTGCTGTATTGGCTAATGTCAACTTACAAGATTTTTATACCACTGGTCATGAGATGAAGCTCATCCATCCTTCAGAGGAGACAAGGGAGGACACTTTCTCAGCTTTTGATAATTTTGAATATTCTTGGGATGTCCCAAGAATTTAGCTTGTTGCTAAATCTTCTAAATCTTCTGGTCTTGTTTAGGATTAGACATATTTTTTTCCAAGAATTCCCAGATATCTGCACCAAAGCTACATAATTATGAGTGGCAGGGTTTGTAGAGGATATAGGCAAGTGCCTAGAACAGTGGTCATCTTCAGTGTTTTGGAGTTTCACCCCTGAACAAATGCAGAATCCTGACAAACTAGTAAAATACTTGGGAAAAGTACATTGTCAATCTGGAAATTCCAAGAGACACAAACCATTGCAATGTGTTGGGGCCTGGCCCATGCCTACCACATGCTTTTCAACATTGTCCAAGTAAGGAAGTCTCTGGACCTATAGACAGACTGGCAGGTGCTGCAGCTGAACCAATCTGTGCCAATATCAGTCATCTCCACACAGAAAAAGAAATAAATAAAAAAATCACTTAACAAAGGATGAAGATAAATCAGGGTCACTAGGAGAACAGGAGGAAGAGGCAGAACAGAAGTTAATTACCCAATCCCTATCCCTGAGGAAGCTGCAAGATACGTGAAAGGATTTCAGACATCGTGCAACGAGCACACTTTTACCTGGATGCTCCCATGCTGCAATAATAGTAGTTTGGAATTAGAGGGTAGGGAAGCCAAGCAGCTAGGCTACCTGTCTAGGGAAGAGGGGCCTCGGCCTCTGGAGGTGACTTTTGTCAAGCATGAAGAAAAGGGATGATATGAAGGAAGATGTTACTTGTCACCCAGGCAAGTGGACCACCATAGAGAGAGTTATCCAGTACCTGAGGAAATTAGCTATGCTGGAGGTGATTTATAATGATCCAAATAAGCAGTTACCTGTAGATCCGGATGAAGTCCAATGCACACTACCCATGCAGTGGAAGTTTCTATGAAGTGCACCGTCACACGCCAACTCACTGGCAGTAGTGCCCTGAATGACTCTCTCCACAAACTTTAGATGACGTCACTGCAGAGATTACAATGGTCATTTCTTTTCACAACCAGGAGGACAAGAAACATGATGCCCAAGGATTCAAGTCTAATTAAATTCATGTTACTGCCCAGCTTACTAAAACCATGTATATATTATCTTCTTCTGAACAGAGTAGTACTCTGTAGAGCCTGTTATGTGAGGATCACAAGATCATTCAGCTTGGAAGGGGCCTCAGGAAGTCTGTAGTCCAACCTCCTTCTCATAGCAGGCCCAGCTGTGAGGTCAGACTTCAGGAGACTGGCTCCATCTTCTTGATGACCTCCTTGTAAGCACTGGGAGTTGCTGTTAGGAGCCCTCCAAAACCTATCTCTTCTCCAGGTTGAAAAAACCTAGTTCCCTGGGGCAAGTGCTCCAGACCCCTCACTATCTGTAAAGTAGTTGAATATAGTTTCTAGATAGATAGAGTACGTCACAAATTCTGTCATTCATCCAGTAACAATTTATGAAAGAAATACAACAGAAGTTTTAGAAATTAGGTAATACACACTTTTTGATAGTAGCACTAAGGTCTATACTGGTGCAGTCAAATACCAAACTACTACATTGAAAAATATTGCTATAGCATCTCATATAGGAAATAATTCATAAAACTACAGAAAAAAAAATCAGGTTGGAAAGAGGTAATCTAGTCTGACCTCCTTCCCAAAGCAAGGTCAGCTATGAAGTCAGGATTTTAATTCTTCAGTCATCCATTATCACTGGCAGCAGATGAAGAATTCAACCTTATTTTCAAAAAAATCCATTTCTTGCTAACTCACATTTCATTATAGGATTCTAAGGAATAAAAATATTTCATTATGAACATGGGAATTACAAGACAAGAGGGAGGGGTAGCCATCTGTAGCAGAACACACTGCTCCTGTTTACATTCATCTCATCAGTTTGTTTACAGTGAACCCTACTGAACCTCTCCTTGCTAGATAGGATGCCTTCCTTTTGTGTTAAGCAGGCTTATGCTTAAAGTCAGAATGAGCAGATGGAAAGAAAAGTTTTAACAACAAGAGTGCTGTTCCATTGTACTTATGATGACAAAACAGTACAAAGTGTCAGCAGTATGCAGTCTTCTGCCATCTACAATATTAGGTATATTGCTGGTTTTTATAAATTCAGAGTAGGCTGTTTCTGAGCAACTTGAATCATAAAGAAAAGATTAAGAAAAAAATAGTCAACTGAGGACAAAATTCAAAGGAAGCCTTTCATCCCATGTCCATGGTTCAGATAGTGCACAAGTACAATTCATCTCCCTCTCCACTTGCTAGTTCTCAGTCAGGGGCACCTTAGGCACAAGCAGGAGAGGAAATGAATGCCTTAGGCAATTACAACCCACTTCTAGCTCACCTCCTCAGAGGTTAAATTCAGACACAGCAGACTGCACAGTGGTTTCCAGGCTCTGCTTCTAGATCTTCCTGAGCTCCTGGGACTGCTGGAGGACTCCTGGAAACTCTTTGAGAAGCATCAAGGTTCCTGCTGCTGCCAGGAAAGGATAGCTACAAGAGACTGCAGCTTCTAGCAAGCTCTTGCAGCCTCTAACAAGATTTGGCAGCTGATCTTGGTTAAAGGGTGTTATAGCCTGTTATGGTTTGAATGAAATAACGAGACTTGTGGATTGGAAAAGGCAGAGTAGCTTTAACTATTTAATGGACAGCAGTAACAACAGACAAATATATACAAATATAGATAAATAGCCAGCACCAAGATCCAAACCTCCCACTCTTCCTTCTGGTCGCTATGTTACCACAGCAAAGCTGGGCCCAAAGCAGGAATGCAAGGGAAGCGAAGAAGAGAGCGCCAAGGGAACTACCCCCGAAATTTACGCTGAGCATGACATGTATGAAATGGAATACTCAGTTGGTCAATTTGGGGTCACCTGTCTTGCCTGCTCCTTCCCTATAGCTGCAGGCTCTCACCCTGCACCCCCCTCACTTCCCAGCAGAATCATGAATGGTTTACATTCCAATTCTTAGCTGTAACCCAAACATTTTAGGCCTAAGCTACTAGAAGCTAGCAATGTTTTGAAAATGTATTGCCAGCCTTCAGAAAAATGCAGTTATTTTTAAAGGAACCTTGGCTAGAAGCAATACCACCTTAGCAGAATCAATTCTGCTCCAGCCCAAACCAGGACATAGCCCTAATCAGGAGATTGGGAAGGGTGAGGAGAGCTTTAAACTAGGAGAGATGGCAACATCCAATACAGCAAGTAAGGGATGGGCATGATTGGCAAGTAAAGTGTACAGCATGATGTGGACAGGAGACACCTCAGTCAACGGAATGAGACTGAAGAGGCCACCCCAAGTCATTGCACACAAATGAAGTGCCAAAAGGAGAGGACATTGCATATGTTTTCTCAGAAACCTATAAATTGGTGCCTCTCTGAAGTGCCAGTACTCCAATGTTCACAGCATGGGGAATAGGCAGGAGTAATTAGACATCTGTGTGCTTTTACATGGCTATAACCTCATTTGGGTCTTGGAGACATGGGGGGTAGGTCACTCAAGTGCTGCAGTGGATGGCTGTAAGCCTATTAGGAAGGTGACAGTAGGTCCAGATGGAGCCATCATTTGGAAGGCCAGGGTGGTGAGAAGGGGGAGATGCCCTTGATGTGAGAGCAGCATGAGCAAGTGAACAGCTTGTGGGTCAGAATCATTGGGCAGACCACAATCAGTAATGTTGCGCTGAGTGTCTGCTACCAGCCACTTGACTAAGAGGAAATATTAGATTTTTGTGTCTTTCTTGAAACAGCTGGAATAAGCCTCACAAGCACAGACCCTGTTCTTTATGCAAACTTTGACTACCCCATACCGCTGGAGGCACAGCCAAGTTCAAGCAATTGAGAATGTTCCAGATGTGCATCAAAGATGACTTCCTTACACCAGTGATCAAGCAACCAAAAAGGGGAGATGCTTTGTTGGACCTTATGCTTAAAAATAAGGAATAGTTGATCAGGGAGTGAAGGTTGGAGGCCTTGGCTACAGCGACCACAGGGTGTGGAATTCAGGATCCAAATAGAAGAATCAAAGCGCTGGAAAATCCCCCTGCTTCAGGAGAGCAGACTATGGCTTGTTCAATGACCTGCTTGGAACAATCTCATGGACTATAACACTGGAAAGAAGCTGTTTGATTTTTTAGGGATCACTTCCTCCAAACTCAAGAATGGTCCACCCCAATGTGCAGACAGTCAAACAAAGTTGACAGGGAGCTCCTGGAAACTCAATTATCAAAAAGAAAAATAAAAGATGGCAGCAAGGACAGGTGACCCAGGAGGAATACAGAGACACCCCCCAAGTGTGCAGTGATAGGGTTAGGCACACCAAAATCCACCCAGAGCTGTATCTGGCAGGATATCTACAGGGCAGTCAACTTTACCTTAATCCCTAGGAAGGTAACGGACCAAATAATCTTGGAAGGTATTTGCAAACATATGAAAGACAGGGAAAAAGTAGTCAGCATGCATTTATGAAGCAGAAATCAGGTCTGACCAACCTAATAGCCTTTTATGATGATATCACTAACAGAGTGGATATTTATATCTTGACTTTAGCAAGGCTTTTGATAACTTCTCCCATAACATTCTCATAGACATATTGATGAAATATAAACTACATTAGTAAAATGGATTGAAAATTGGCTGAACTGCAAGGCTCAAAGGATTATGATCTGCAGCACAAGGTCCAGCTGAGACCAGTCACCTATGGTGTACTGCTGGGGTTAATACTGGGGCCAGTGTTGGTTAACATGTTCATTACTGACCTGGAACATGAGCCTGAATACATGTGAATGGGGAGGAGCAGCTGGCACAACAGATGGTTGTGCTGACATTCAGAGGAACTTCAACAGGAGACATGACCAAATAGAGAGGTCATGAAGAGGGAAGAGTAGAAGTCCTGCATCTGGGGAGGAAGAATTCCATGCACCAGCATAGGCTGGGTGCCAACTGGACTGAAAGCAGCTCTGCAAAGGAGGGAGTAGACAAGTTGACCATGAGCCAGTAATGTGCCCTTGTGGCAAAGGCAGCAAACTGTCTCCTGGTTTGTGTCAGGAAGACTGATGCCAGCAGGCTGAGAGAAACAATTCTTCTTCACTCAGCACTGGTGAAACCACAGAGTGCTAGGCCCAGTCCTGGAATTCTCAGTACTAGAGAGGCCTGGACACACTGGAGCAAGTCCATTTAAGGGCCATGAATACAGTTAAGGGACTGGAGCATCTCTCTTATGAGGAAAGGCTGAGAGAGACAGAACTGTTCAGCCTGAAGAAAAGAAGGCTTACATCTGATGATGAGTGTAAAAAAGCTGGAGACAGTCTCTTCTCAGTAGTACCAGTCACAAGTTCAAATACATGAAATACCATTTAAACATCAGAAAACAGAAAGGGAAAAAAAACCCCACATTTTTACTGTGAGGGAGATTAAACATTGGAACAGGATGCCCAAAGAATTTGTGGAGTCTTGGTCTCTGAAGATACATGAAATCAGATTTGACACAGCCCTGAGCAACTCGCTCTAACTCTCCCTTCTTAGAGCAGCAAGGCTGGACTGGATGATCTGCAGATGTCTCCTCCCACCTCAACAAATCTGTGGTTCTGTGACCAATTTGGTCACCTTTCCAAACACATGACCTAAGTGCAGGAATGTTTCACCATGTCATGTCTACACTTGTGGTTACTTGATGGGAACACTCATCTGGTTTAGCTATATTACAAGAGTGCATTCACATCTATAGCAGAAGAGGATCATGACCTATAAGCCCTGGAGTACTGTAGGAACACATGTATGCTGCACTGCACTGGAAACACTGGAACTGCTGATGGAGTAGATTCTTTTCTTTAAAAAGCCTAAGTGATAAGAAAAACTATAATCATATGGATTCAAAGCTGTATTTGCTGGTAGTGGAATTCACAGGAAGAATTACTCTGATTTACAGTTATTCACCACTGAGGGTTTCAAACTTCAGAAAAATATCAAATGAGTTCATAATATAAAAGCAGAGATGAGGAAACACCCCAGGAAGGTTTTCTGTGTTGGAATATTTCTGCAATATTTTTGCATCCTCTCTCCACTTTGATTACAGAGCCTGTACTTGCTAACAAAAGAATTGGGAACATTGAAAACATTCACTACAACAAGGGATGAACAAAAATGGCTGTCTAGTTTGCAAAATATTTCTAATTTTCACTCTGGTTTGAATTAGAAGTCACAAAAAAAAGAAGTGGCAAAATAAAATTCCACTTCAGACTAAACCATTGACTCTGGCACCTGCAAAGGAACGCAGAGATGGAAGATCACTCGCACACTCTGAATTAAACAAAGCAGGGACATCAAGTTTGGTCTCCAGAATCCCAGCCAATGCCTTCTGGGATAATTCAGTGGAATATGCTAGGCCAAAAAAAAGTCTATGTGGTTAACATGACTATCCCTTTATAATATCAAGCACTAAAATAAATCAGAGTTACAAGGTTTGTGCACTTTACCTTCTTAGTAGATAATAACCATTATCATTTTTTAACATTTTATGGAAAACAGAAAAATAAGCAAAAAAGAAGTAGAAATCTAAAGGGAGATATTTCTAGATTGTTTGCTTTGAGGGAATGTTTTCTACCACTAAGCACATTGCACAGGATGATTAAAATGTTAAGAGAAGTCGTTTTTCAGAGAGCAAAGCATTCTGTGAGATTAATTAATTTAATTTTGAAAACAAAAAAAAATAACAAAACAAAACAAGAAGCACCTACAAAATCAAAAAGTTGGAACACTCTGAATCTTATACCACCACATGTAATGTGTATCATATACACATACATGCACACATGCACAGCAACGTGTGGTATCACTGCTGTTTGCAGAGATACACCAAAGCTAGCTTTAAACTAACTAGATAATTGCTGCTGTCAGTGTAAGCATAGCAACTCAGTAAAGACTGGAAGACCTATTTAAGAAGCTTACTTGAGACCTTTTGGTAACCTCTGCCAAGATCTATGCTTCCAAAGCAACACTAATAATTATTTTTGAAATAGAAAGGTTAAAACTAACCTTATATATTGGCACAATATCACTTGAAAGATACTCTCTAACATATAAATCATCCATGGACAGAAAAAGAAAAGGAATAGACTACAGAGCTGCCAAAGAGGCAGCTATCTTGGAAGCATATACCACTTTAACCATCACCTACGAGACACCCCTCTGCACCTTTGTTCAAAGGTTCACGTCACAATGCTTCAGAAGATGCAGTCTTACCTGGCTAAGCAGCAGTCACGGCAGGGGTCAGGAAGCCTATGAAAGTGAGACATTTATTTCAGACATATGAGGCTCATTAACCAAAATATCCTCTACAATCCCTTCTTTCTCAACTATCTGATCAGTCTCTATCTCTCTCTCAATTCCAGGTTAGCCAAAGCCTACAAGTATCTTGAGGGATCCCAGGATGGAGCAGGAGCTATGAAATTCAAGCTTTAGAGTTGAGCTTACCTTTAGACAGGAGAGATGCAAATGGACCAACATCTAGTTCTTTTCAACTACTCTGTTGTTTAATCACCAATTAGATCTCATTTCTCATCTGCTAAGTTCAGCCTATCAATTTGCAGTCACACACTATTCCTGTTTGCTGTGAAGCTATGCCTCCTCTCTGCTCAGAGGAAGCAGCCACGCGTGGGCCCCACGGCAGCTGGCTGTAAGCCTGCTCCAGCTCAGCACCCAGCAGCCCCATTAATGTATAGCTCTGCCAGTGCCTAGATATGCACCTGAGCAACAGGACATTTTATTGCAGGCACAGCTGCACACTAACAGGTCTGGAAGCTTCAGGCTGAAGTTGTCTCAGAGCAGGCATCTGACTATGCAGATACTAGAGCTGAAAGCAGCCCTCAGGTTGTGCTGCAGAGCTTTCTGCTCACATTAGTTTTCTAACTTTTTCAGACTTTTCTTAGAATAATTTTACATAACAGGTTGGGATGGTGCTTGAGGAAGGTATAGGTACATGCTGCTTTACATAGAGGCCCCAATGCAGTATAAGTACCAAAGTAAAAGCAATGCTCATCCTCAGTGACTGACTGTTAGCTGTTCTGAAGTGAATAGATTTTTAGTACTATTTCAGTATTTCTGATGTTAAGACAGTTTCCTGACAAAATTTTATTAAAAACGGTTTCCACAAAATGTTTCAGCTTCCATAAAACAGTATTTCCTAAAAAACAAATATAATAATGCAACCAGTAATGCTAAACAGTTCTACCAGTTTCTTAAAATAAGAAAAAAACATCAGTTTCAGAAACAATGAACTGCAGTGACATAGTAGAGGCAGGGGAAAAAGCAGAGTGACAATGTAGTCCAAGAAATGAAACTCAAAAAAAGGTTTGCATTTATTGTCTGGCTATTTTATATGCTAACCAGTATTAAACCTATTGTTGTTGTTGACATCAAGTCATCTCAGCTATGTGCTGTACACGTTCCTATTGCAGAGAACTGAATGGGTCATTCTAATCTACCTTTTCACAGTTTATGTAGCTTATTGATACTATAAAATCAAAACTCTTGCAAAAGAATTTTCTGTCCTTTTGTGGGAAGATATGCATAACAAAGCTGTGCTGCCGTTATTTTATCTGCATCAATCAAATTAATATGATTACTTCTAAGCTTTCCTAAACTATTTGGAATGGAAATCTCTGCTAGAATTAGGAGTTATGATTGTTACATCCTTCTAAGGTGCTTAACAAGACAAATCATTACAGAATTCAAACACTTTGGCAAACATATTCTCCTGGCAGGGGAATGGACATTAACATGGCAGCAAAACCAGTTTCTCAGGCTCAGGAGACACTCTAGAGGGCTATCCTGGAACAGAACTTTAATTCTGGATGGACTTAAGACAGATAAACCCAGTTGAAAGAAACAAAATAAACAAGACTGTTGGAGATCAGAAATTTCAACAGTTCCTACGAAGAAACAAAAAAATTGCAAACCTACCAACACAGATAGCTGTAGAGACAGAGGCTGATTAACAAAAAAATATAGCATCTGATCCTGTGTTTTGCTAGATGCTGAAAAGCAAAGTCCATTTATTTAGAAGAACAAGACGACAATGATACAATCTGTTTAGAACAAGAATGTAATTTTCAGTTGCATGTCCACTTTCAGCAAGTGCAGTTGCTGGGGGAAAAAACAAGAATCGAATCACACTTGCTGCTAAATACATATTTAATTGCTTATGTTTTTTTTATATTTTGTTTTGCACCAGACTGTTTACTCTGCCCATGATGATGTGGAATTAGTGGTGCAGCTTTCTGCCTCCCTTCCTCGGTCCTAGAGTGCCCCCTGGTGGCACCTCGGGACACAGCCCGGCAAGGTCCTGCCAGGCTGAGCCCAGGGACAGATGGAATTTCATGGGGAAATATTTCATTCGCTCCCTCCTTTCGATTTCATCAAAATTTAGCGGCTGAAGTGAATTCCGCGTCTCCGGGCATGTGAATTGGTAAAGTGAACCCAGTAAAGCTCCTAGCCTGATGCAAGGTGAGAAGCACTAGCGGGAAGTACTAGTCCTTTCCAGGCTCCGACCCTGGCTAGCAGTGGCAGAGATCTCTGGAGCACTCTGGGAGCAGCTCCTGGCACCAGCTCCTGCTTGCAACGCCATCAGCCCAACACAGCGAGCCTGCACCCTGCCCAGCAGGGACATCTAGACTTTAGACCTTCTCTCCCCTACCAGCAGAAAGGATGAGACCCTATGACTCTATTTAGATTTAGGAAAAGAAAACGTAAGGATCAGATTTACCTCTTCTGATGCTGTGGAACAATGTCAGGGCCTGATATCCATCCACGGAGTTACAGATGACAGCATCAAAGTAAGTAGCAACACAATAGATACTGCTGAAAACTGCAGTTATTTAACCACATGCAGACATAGCATTTTTCATCTTCTTAACAGTTTCTGTTTTCCTCAGGGCTGAAAAATCACCAGTGCTCTGTGACACAGTGAAAGGAAAAGAGGGATTATCCCTTTTTCAATCACAAAAATAAAGATATATGACTTACCCAAAAGCTTGTCAAGAATTCCATGAAAAATCTGAAATTATGTAAGCTTTTGGTTACCTGATTTTTGCTTGAACCACAGACTTCTCCCTCCCTTCCAAAACAGGGTGCATCTGAAATGAGCTCCACTTTTCACTCCCTGATAATCTTAATACTGCAGTGGTACAAAAGAGCTTGTTTCTCAGATGCTTCAATATTACTCCTGATGTACAGGGATCTACTTGTCTTTTGTGATATGTTGTGATAAGCTAATTTCTTCTGCAGAGCTTTCCTGGAGTTAAATTGTACTGCAGTATGGAAGTCAAATAGAAATAAACTGTTACAACATTTTCAGCTGCACAGTAATAACAATAATTAAAAAAAAAATTTAAAAAAGAGTCCTTCAGTCATCACTGTCGCATACAAACCCAAAACCAATTGAGGATCAATAAATGAATCCAGCTGGCAAATCTCTGTGACAAAAGACAAAATGTCCTTATAATTAAGGCATCAGAGTCTGTGGCAAGGTTTGTAACTATTTTCCCCATTCTCCCCCACAGAAATTACTTCAGTCTTGCTTATTTAGATATTTAGCATTTATACCGATGAGAAGAATATAAATTCCTAAACAGCAAACATTGCATATGCACATAGAGAATATTTAAATTCCTCTCAGATTTCTCTTCTCTCTTGTATTAAATCAGAGTTCATATTATGACCCTACATTTTGGGATTTTATTAATTTGTATCTAGTTACTTAGAAAGCTATGTTGGCTTGACATTATTCCTACTTGGGTTCTGTTAAAAGATCTTCAACAGCTGTTACAAACAGCATAAGAATTGATTTCACATCCATTTTATCATCAGAATTAATGAAGAGCAAGGTGTGGTTGATATGCCAGAAGGGTGGGATGCCATCCAGAGGGATCTGGACAAATTTGAAGAGTGGGCCCAAGAGAATAAAATGAAGTTTAATAAGTCAAAGTGCAAGGTCCTGCATTTGGGTAGGAGTAACCCTAGATATGGGTATAGACTGGGTGAAGAGCTCATTGTAAGCAGCAGTGCTGAGAAGGANTGGTCTAGTGATTGGCATCCCTGCTCAGTGCGGGGAGGTTGGAACCAGATGATCTTTAGGGTCCCTTCCAACCTGGCCATTCTATGATTCTATGAAGGATCTGACTTGCTGTATGGTCTATGGCAAGTGGCTTTGTCTCTCAGCTTGAGTTTCTACATCAGCACTGCCTTCACAGAGACTTATCAGGAATCACTTCTTTACATTCATACAATACTAATTAAAAAAAAAAAGAGACAATAACCAACAGCATTCTAATATGTCTTTTAGTGGTGTATTTAAAATTTGTCTAGTGCAGATTCCAAATATTTTTAAATGTCATCAGATATAGACAATAGGACACAAAAGATAATTAGTCCATCTGGCCAAACCAAGACAATAAGACTTTGTACTACAAGATTTGAAAACACCCTATCACGCCACAGCAAGAAGTACTATGCAGTAATGAATTAATTTATTTATATTTGCCACAAGCAGCTTGTTCTCTCATTCTCTTCCCTGTAACCAAATTACATATGCAAAACAGGATCTGGTAGGATTGTTTTTCCCTGCATAAATATACACATGCTGCTGTGTGCTTGTATTAGAGAAGTCAAGGTCAAAAAAGTATTCTTTTCACTTCAAGAAGCAAGTCCCACTGTGTATACAACAATCTATAGGAGATTATTGGAAAAAACTCTGCTGAAGTAGATCTTACTTCCATACTGAAAAGCAACACTTACCTGGAGAGCCAAAGTGCCTATGTCTGAAGGCTTTCTTCTGAAAGTTCTAGATGTTGAAATGCTGAATGGACCCAACTTTTAAACACCTTCAAGGTCTTGAGGGTTTCACAGAATCACTGAAATGTCACTCTCCAGTCTGGTCACATTCTCTGAGTGGATTTATGAGCAGAATTTAATCAGGTCATCTGCAGAAAATCCCCAAAGATCCCCTGCCTGGGTGCTGCACTGTGCTCCTGAAGAGGAAAGGATGGCTAACCTGACTCTCCCTGTGCAGAAATTGTGACCATTGCCCCTTGTTATATCATCTGCATCTTCTAAGGAATGCTTGGTACTCTCATTTTTGTAGCTCCCTCTCTTAAAGTAGTTGTAGACATCCACTAGACCACTCCTTAGTCTCTAGCTGAGTGTAAGCAAGCCCAGTTCCCTCAAAGTGCATGTGCTTTGTACTCCATCTTGGTGGCCCACTGACAGACCCTCTCAATAAGTAAATTATTATGTATTTGCTGAATTGAAACATAGCTCTGTTATGAGTTAAAAGTTCCTAAGTCATGGGGTTTGTGTTTAAACATGCTGTATTGCTGAAGACTCCAAAGCTGCAGCTAAGACATCATCTGCTGGACAGGACAGGAAATGGTATAGGGTCTTTCAGAAGCTATTATGAAAGAACTCAGACAGAGAATTTATCCTCCCCACAGAGAATACTGTACTGTGGCTGAAAATACCTCAAGGCATAGTTTAGGTTTACACTAAAACTCTTGCATGTGTCTTGCTTACATTCCATATAGATGCGCTTTCAGGACCTACCTCTGGACCATTTTGATGGGAGTCACATCACCATACACAATTGAACAATGCATTATGTGATGCATTAATTTNGCCCTCCCTGGATCTTTGTTTGCAAAGCCTAGCCACGACGACGACAAATTTGCCTGTATCTTAGCTCAGCTTTTTCTAGATACTGTCAGGTTGCATAACGTCAAGTCAGCTATGTCATCCTAATGGATCTTCTTAATACCTCCATGTAAATTTTAAGTAGGTCTGGAAGAGGATTGACCCTCCCGAGAGGACTGAGCCACATGAGAGATGAGTTAGCAGAAGAATAATGCTCTTGACAGTAATGTTTGTCTTGGAGCAAATATATACAAGTCCTGGTTTTACAACTAAAATCTAAAGTGAACACATCAACAGAATAACCACAGATGCAATTTCATTATCAAAGTGAAATGCTAGAAATTAAAATGTGGAATGTATTTTTAATATATATATTATTTTTTATACTCTAGTTCAAAGCAAGAGCAGCAGTGCCTGGCCTGCAAAATGGCCCTCAAACACCACTTAAAGCTGAGGCCAACATTCCTATGTCCTTCTTGCCGCTCCTGTGTCAGTCACTTCCTTTCCAGTCACTGATCTAAAAATTGCCTTTTTATCCCTGGACATTTTGACTTCAGAAAACCACTCAAGTAGCTTTAGTTTAGAATGGTGTCAGCTCCTCTCTAACCCAAACTATATCATATTTTTCTCAGTCAGACCTATCTGATCCAATGCATCCAGTTCACTGGTTGTTTTGACATCTGCATGCAGAGAGCAGTGCCTTTCCAATATGGCAACAAAGAGAAAAATAAGGCTCTAACAAGTAACAAAATTCTCGAAACAGAGAGAAGCTGGGGCAAGATTTATGGCAGACAGTACATCTCAAAATTTCATGTACGAGTTGGAAGATGGACTTCCATTTGTAAGTTGTATAGTGCAATTTATAGTTGTTGTTCTGTAATCTTGCACATGCATGCAAGCAAATGCAAAATAGTGTTTTCCTTTTCTCTTCCAAAATAAAAACAGTTTAATCCTGGATTTGAAAGTTTTCTGGCTGCCCAGAGGCAGTGACAAAACCTAACGTCTACCCTACCTGCCAAGATTTGTGTGCAGATAACTCGTCTAGAATCACAAAGGTTTTGGCTTTGTTTTAACCTAGCAACCACTCCTGAAAATTTCCATCACTTTTATACAAATGTGAATGTTTTCCATGCATTGTTGCACACCAGCAACATTTGCCAATGTCTTTCTCCAATAAATTTGTACAGAAGACCACAGCAGGAAATTCTACATGCCCCATTGGGCTAGCAATCATTAAATATACAACATCCTAATGAAGGGCAGTTTACAGTACCAGCAAAGAACTTTTCACACATTGACAACCAGTTTCTCAGCTTTTGAAAGCCATATAAAAAGGCTTCCAGCTGTCACACAATATTTGCAACCAAACAAACACTAATCCTTGGCAAATGTCTTTGCAAAAAAAATAACTAGAGAGAATAATAAAGTGGTTAAAAATGGAGTCACACCAGCAGGGAAAACAAACATTAAAACAATGCTTTTTAGCTCCCTTTCTTACTTCAGATTGATATGGCTCACTTTTCCACATCATTCTCCCACCTGTGCAAACTCTGAGGCAGTATACCAATTTCCAGTCCTTCAGCACAGACAAATATGATAACAACTGTCCCAAACACAGCCAAATCTCACACATCTTAGCATTCAATAGAACACAGTCCCATTTAGTTCAGCAGAAGCCTAGTGCAGGCAGATAGAGTAGTATTTTTCCACTGTGTTTTTCAGAAAATTATGATAAATTCATGAGTAAATCTCATTTCAAAAACCTGACCAGGACAGGGCAGTACAGATTCTCAAGGCTCTTCCCTTCCCTTTCCCCTTGGCTGCACATGGATCTGCGACAGCCCTCGGGGCAACAACACCATGGCTAGGATCTGGGCATTAAGAGAGTAGAAGCCTTTCTGAATTGCTTGCATTTCACTCTTCTTTAGCTGCAGGAGCCAGTCAACAAGGCAGATGACAGTGTTATGCCCCTCCAGTACAGCTAGAGGAGCAGAGGAGACCAATGAAGTTGAAGGGGGGCGGTATTTAGGGTTGTTGCAGGCTGGGCATCAGCAGGACAGCAGGGGCCGTGCCTGGCAGTGCATGAAGGCACACAACCAACCTGGCAGGAGTAACAGAAGAGGCAGATGATTTGAATCAAAATCAAAGGCTTTTTCACAAAACCCCAAAAGTGTCTTGGCATTTGGGAAGGAAACAACATGATACTTGTGAAACAACTCCTTCTGGGAGCGAGACTATCTTACTGCACTCTCAGTAAGAATCATTCCTCCCAGCCAAAGTCTGTATTCACAGAATCACAGAATGTTAGGGGTTGGAAGGGACCTAGAAAGATCATCTAGTCCAACCCCCCTGACAGAGCAGGATCACCTAGATGAGCTCACACAGGAATGCGTCCAGGTGGCTCTTGAATGTCTCCAGAGAAGGAGACTCCACAGCCTCCTGGGCAGCCTGTTCCAGTGCTCCGTCACCCTTACTGTAAAGAAGTTTCTCCTTGTGTTAACACTAAACCTCCTGTGATCCAACTTGCTCCCATTCCCTCTTGTTCTAACATTGGATGACATTGAGAAGAGCCTGGCTCCCTCCTCCCAGCATTCACCCTTAACATATTTATAAACATTAATGAGGTCCTCTCTCAGTCTCCTCTCCTCCAGGCTGATTAGACCCAGCTCTCTCAGCCTGTCCTCATAGGGCAGATGCTCCACTCCTTTAATGATCTTGGTGGCCCTGTGCTGGACTCTCTCCAGCAGCTCCCTATCCTTCTGGAGCTGGGGGGCCCAGAACTGGACACAGTATTCCAGGTGGGGCCTCACCAGGGCAGAGTAGAGGGGGAGAATAACCTCTCTGGATCTGCTGGCCACGCTCCTCTTAATGCATCCTAGGATGCCATTGGCCCTCTTGGCTGCAAGGGCACATTGCTGGCTCATGGGCATCCTCCTATCCACCAGGACTCCTAGATCTTTTTCCCCAGGGCTGTTCTCCAACAGATCAGTTCCTAGCCTGTACTGATCCATGGGGTTGTTCTTTCCCAGATGCAGTACTTTACACTTACCCTTTTTAAATTTCATTAAGTTTCTCCCTGCCCATCTCTCTAGCCTGTCCAGGTCACACTGGATGGCAGCATAGCCTTCTGGGGTTCCAGATAGTAAACTGCAACTTTCTCAGAGAAGATGGTGAGTTTGCAGCTATGTGATATGACTTAATACAGAGCCAAAGGGGACAACATGCATCTGACCTATTTTAAAACACAGAATGTGGCAACAACTCTCAGCAAGAAAATATGAGCTTTTCTTTCAAGTGCAGGAAGGCCAAAGTAGCCCAATTATTTACCACCCAAGATGCTAAGGAGGAAAATAAGTCTCTCGGCTTCCAGCATTGTTACAGAATGTCAGAAACATTCATGTCTCTAATTATTAGGTGATGTTCCTAATATCCTTCACTAATGTTCTCCTCTCTAATTTTTTTTTTCCTGGTCATCAGCAAGCTCGAACTACAAATCTCATTAACTGACCTCATTTTATACAGCAATACTTTTGTCTAGATTGTTACATTATTTTCTTATTTACTTTGGAAATAAGTAATATATTACTAAAATCAGCTGTCATCAGAAAAATGCAATGTTAGAAAGAAATAAAGGGATAAATGTATGTTTCACTTCCAATTCAGTATTAATTTTGTAGTTCCACATAAGAAAAACAGGCTTTTCCTGCTCTTTCTATCAAAGTAAGCAAAAATATCACTGATGCGGAAATAGTACATTGCAAAGGTACAAAAATCATTTCCCTATTTCTTCAAGCTTGCCCCCAAGAAATCCACATTACAAAGAAGTAGAGGCTCCTTTTAAGCATTTTGACTTAAACATCTTTTTTATTTGTTGTATTTTTAAACATAGGGAATAAAACTATGTTATTTGTAACCTGTACCTTAAAAAAAAAAAAAAAAAAATCAATGGCAATGCGTTTTTTCTCTCTCTTGCAAAAGAACTTGTGCAAGAATCTCCTTTCAGAATATCTGCTGAGTTTATTGGCCTGGTTGTGTTAAAAAAAAAAAAAAAGCAAAATGAAAGCACATCTCTCTAACACTAGAACTACCTGAAGTAGCAAGAGCCAGCCAGAAACATGCCTCCAGAGACGTCTTTGAAGATGTCCTTTCACAAAAAGGAAATGTTTGCTCCCTCTCATCACTGATTTTAATAAAATTCATTGGCTGAGACAGCTATTCAGGCAGAGCAGTTATGATCCCTTCAGTCTTTCATTGACCTTCAAGGAATTATAAAAGAATGAACCGATTTCAGTTCCTGGGAAGGAGGAGGGAGAAAGGCAAGCCCCCTCTCACAGGGTAAAGGTAAATACTTCAAGAGAAAGAGCTCTGATGTTGTAAAAGAATTCCTAACAGCAGGGAAGAAGGCATCAAATCAACTGCTGTCATTTTAAATATTTCCTACAAAGGAGGAAATATGCTTTAGTGCAATGAGATATCCAGCAGCGGATTTTTATGTAGCATGCTCAAGAATTAATCTCTGCATTCAACCCTGCACTACTACAGCTGAGTCAGCATCATTCTTTTAAGTGACCTGATTCTGTAATCCCATTATTAATATCATGAAAATTACTTTCCTCTTTGCTGTTCTGTGCTATCAATGGAAAGCCACAGAATCAAAATGCATTTGCTCTCACAGGTCTTCTCTAGGATTGTTTGCATCAATATAAACTGAATTAATCATGGAGACATTTGAATAATCACCACTTGCATGCTCGTGCCAGAGCTATGTCAGGTGCTGTGGTTCCCTTCTGCAAAATATTCCATTTTACTTGTGTTATTGTCATCTTAACCATGCACATTTTATCATTCTCTATAAGAATGATATCTTGCAATCTACATTGTTATTCTTTTTTCTTGGCATATTCTATACATAGTGTCTGCTTTATGTTCTGCTTTATGCTCAGCAAGCTGAAATTTGTTAAGTGGCATGTGCTTAAATTTACCTATCTGAAGAGTGGAATTTATTACAAGAAATAAACATAAGAAATACCAACATAATGGAGAACTCCTTTATTTTTGCAAGATACTGCCTCAGTCTTTGATTTGTAGAGGTTTATATAGCTTCAGCTTTTAACTGCAAAGAGGAAAGTGTCTACGAGGCTACCAGAGGATTGCTTTGATGGTCAGTAAAGTTTAACTCTTATTTCTGAGCAGTGCTATAAATCAAGTGGGCTGCAAACGTGAAGAGTGGAGTGCTTTAAAAAAAAAATATCTATGCTAAAAGTGACCAGTTCTAACCCAACTGAGCTGGCAACCAGTGGGTTCAAGGCAGTTTGTAGAGGCTGTTTAGCAATCTAAACTCTAAATATTTCAGCATTCATAGCAACATATTAGTAAGCATTTTAAATGTAAATGTGCCTCAGATAGGGTTAGAACAATAAAAATGTTGTACAGTTTGTCAACATATTTATTCTGCAAAATAAATTAAAAAAATAAGATACTTCATGAAACAAAAGCAACCAAAATTCTCACAAGAAAAAAGACACATTAGGAGCTCCTCAAACGTCATGATATACTGCTGAAAAAAATTATTTCTCCCTCAAAAATAATGCATAAATACATAGGAAACAGGTGGAACAGGCACAGTGATAGTGACAACAAGCAATCTTACACACTTACACACAAAAGCAGGAGTCAAACAAATTACTTGTAGTGGCACTGTTAAACATGGTTAAAGCAATTTTCAGCTATGAAAAAGGCATCATTATCAAAGAGAATTCAGAGTAACTGGAGTGATACACAGCTGCTACAGTGTCTGAAAGGACAGAGGTAGCAGCCACTGCCCTGTCAGTCATGCCCACCACTTTCTGAGTACTTCCAACTCCCAGGCCATCTTTTGCAGCAGTGTTGCAACATAAGCACAATTTCCTGGAGACACAAAATTTCATGATGCACGCACCCTCTAAGAAAAACTATGGGAACAAAAAAAGAATGGTCATAGCAGAAATAATAAAAGGGGAGCAGCAAAAAGTGACAAGGTTTTAAACCAAACAACCAAAACAAACATTGACTTTCAGTGGAGTAAATACATTCATCTCTGTCTGAAAGGAGGCAAGACCTATCATTTATGAGGGGCAAGACCTTCCATGAAAGTACAACAGCCAATTTATGGAAACATTCAACTGGGCTATTTCCTCATTAATTTTCTTCCAAAATGTTTTTGTGTGTGTATGTGTGGAAAACAATGCTTCACAGAAGTCCACACAGGGAAAAAACTCAAGTATTTAATCCTATCCTGTTAGTGTACAGCTCCAGTTACCATAACAACTTGCTGTAGCTCTTCTCATAATAGGCTTAGAGTAGCTTGTCCACAAAACCATTTTGTGACTGGAGCTACTGCTGCTGTATTATTTCACATCCATGCAACCTCTCTCTTGCCAAGAGTCAAATCTATTTCATTTTAGGTGTAAATATAATTAAGACTATTTTGAGATTTCATGGCTAGAAAAGTCAGGCTACAGGAAATGTTAGTAATCACATCACTTATCATTCAACATGGCACTAGATTCATAATTTAAAAAAAAAAAAACTTAGAAAAATAAGTCAGCTTTTACCCTACTGGTGCTCTTCAAATGCTTCTGTGTGCTTTATATCAGAAAATAGATAGTATTTTAAATACATAGGTGAAATTGTAGCTGTATTTTCAGTCATCTCAACAGTTCTTTTACTGTAGTTCTTTTATTTTTATATTTTAAAATTGAGTGTTATTTAAGCCTGCACCATGTAACCACTCTTTCCCAGGTATCTCTCATTCCTATTCCTATTCTTTGAGAAAGTACTGCAGCTGTGTAGAATGATTGTGAAATCTGCCAAAATCTTGCTGGTAATGCTGGAAACACACTGCTCAGTTTTGGGCTTATGTATTTTTTGAGCCTCACTTCACCATACATACTTTCATGTAATTTATTATTAAATACCAGTTTCCCCTTAACCCAGTTTTGGTAGGAAGTGTTTGTACAAAAGCTAAGATGGAGCTTGCTGTCAAAGTACTAGGTTTAAAAGGAGGACTCTCTAAATATCTTTTAAATGTATTGAGCTCTAATAATTCTTAAATGAAATTATGCTGTCTTTTCAAGATAATATTCACAGTGCCTTAGTGCAAGTGAAAATGTGTACATCCAACCTAGCCTGCTATTTGGTGTTTCTAATGAAGCATGTTGGAGCAAAGTGTTGGGCAAAGGCAACTCTCAAATATTCCAAGTCTTCTAGACTTGTAGGGAAGATAAAAGATTAAAGAAAAAGATCCAGAATTTTCTCTCCTGAAGGAGAGAATAACCCTTTTATCCACAGGACAAATCTTAATACAGACAGCTCCAAATTTTGTGCTCTGCAGAAAGTCTTAAGACATCCATTTAAGCAGGTGACAAACAGGAATTCATAACGGTGTACCTATCGCTGATGGGTCAAAATCCATCCACATCCCCAAGAAAATGTTCTTTCTCTGGCTCAGTCTCTTAAAGCAGGCTATGCTTCAATCCTGCATCTGGATTTGGTGCAGCAAAACAAAGAAACCCTTACCAATAACAGGCATGTGCCCGTTGGATCCAAGACCTGATAGCATCTCAAACAAAGAAATATCACAAGATCTGTGTGAAAGTCTCTGCTCTGGTTGGTGTCTACTTCCCCATACAAAGGAACTCTCAAAGACTCAAAGTGCATGAAGGTGGGAAGGGCTCCTTACTTACAGAGATGCAAATTGCCCGCACTTCCACTGGTTTTCTGCCCGATTTTTTGTGCTCTATGAGACATTTTAAACACCCTGTCAACCAATACAACAAAATTAGAGTCCGCTTGCAGGTTTTTTGTAATTTCTTTGTTTCCTTTATAAAGGCATTTCCTAATCTAAATCCTCCTCCACTGAAGTTTTTTCTATCTAAATTATTTGTATGTGCAAAGTTCTTTGAGGTGCTCAGATTTCAGGTGTGTTATTTTATGAAGCTTGATGTTTAAAGCATTCCTAAATCAAAGTAAACAACATGACATATTTGGACATAATTTGATGTGTAAAGACCATTATTGTCTAGTTAGAAATCTCCTCTCAATTGTAAGTATTTTTAAAAGATCACTATGAGAAGAATTCTGCAGTGTTATAGTTGACGTGTATAAGTCTAACTAACACAGTATCTATCCTTACCTATGGATAGAATTCTGTCTCCTAAATTAACAAGTGATGAAGATCAGCAGGAACTTTTTCATGTAGGCATCCTAAGTGGTTCTAGTCTAATTTCTTAGCAGAAGTGGCAGGCTAGCAAACACTACTTTGCTGATGTCAGCTTGTGTCTGACGTCGGTAAAGTCCCTACTGCAAACTTAAAAAGCACAGGTAAGTACTATGAGTAGATTTTTATTTTGGACCCATTAAAATACTGGAGATTCCATTGTCAAATAAACTAGCAAAATGGATATGAAATGCAATTATTTCCAACTTAAAATATTATAATTAAGAAACAAACTAAAATAAAAGTGCACTTGAAGCTTACCTGGAAAAACAGCAATATCAAATTCTAGGAAATTCATGAATCTGTACAACATAGTCCAGCTTCACATTGCAAATTCCTCCACATGCATAACTAAACAGCTTTCTGTGGAGGGAAATGCAATCAAAAAGACAAAGAAGAGGTGACGAAATAACATCAGTACAAACTGGAAGTTACCAGAGCCTTGGAATTCTAGTTACTTCTGTGTTTCATGTTAAAAGGTTTTTATTGTATACATACTAATGCCTTGTTTCTATTAAAAGACAAGGATGTGATCCATGACATTCATTAACCACTAGACAGTGCATAGATGAGCAAAGAAACAAATGCTCCTTTAGGAACACATTGCAAACCCCAAAGCTGTTACCCAAGACAAGACCAATCACAACTTGCAGGTGGGGTGAGAAAGACCTGCCCAAGAGTTTCGTTCAAGTGAGCATTTGGAAATATATCAAAACTACGAAGTTCTGGCACAAGGCATGATGGAAGCCTAAAAGAATTTTAGTTAGCGATACTTTTAGGCTTGGAGATGCACAGAGAAACTGCTTCCTGTCCAGTAAAGCTAGACTTGCATACGTCATCTTCATACATCTGTCATACCTAAGAACAGGACAGTGCCAGAGCAACGTTTGCCTCGTCTCAACCCTCCTCTGAATGAGCAAGAATGCTAAAAGCATCAATATTCTGAGATGCTGACTCAGCAATACATTTACAAAAGGCATGAAGAACCAGGTGCAAAGCCACATTCAAGGATATAGGCAGTCTGCTCTACCGTCATAATGTGAAAAACATCTTTGACCAAGTGAGCTTATCCTTTATGCTCTTCAAAACACAGGCTTCATGCTGGATCTTTTAATAAGCAGCTGGATGTCACACCAATTCATAATATCCTGAGTAGCACCACTTGCAAATTACTTCCAAGGAAATGAGTACTTAGGAATTTGTCCGAGTCTTGATTAGATGGTGAAATGAATCAGTGTTAGAACTGCAATAGACTTTGATCAGTTAAAAAATGGCTTGTTTGAATATTTAAAATCATTAGCAAGGTGCAAATGGGAATGATATAGTGTTGAGAGCAATTAGATTAGAGTATCATTTTGTAGTGTCTATTGAGTACATTATTTTGATCTGGTATAGAAACATTATAATACTTGCATAATAGATGCGACACCCATTCTCTTTGAACATTATTATAGATGTCTTTTCAGCAATATTCATACATGTGAAAGCAGCAGTAAAAATAGTATTTGCTCATAACTTCATCTTTCTCCGAGAGAAAGCTAAAGATTTCTGTGGATCAAATACTTACTCTGCCTTCCAAGCTTTTTTAGACACTTATCCAGATCTACTAGAGCAATCAATGCAGACGGAAATGAAACTTTAAGACCTAGATCTACAAGGTATTTGAATTGAATCGGTTTAGAAAAATCCAACCACACATATTAAATAGAACGCAACTTCCTTACAAAATACCATTAATCTGGAAGTTATACCTCCAGTCTCTTCCAAATATGCAGTATTACTTCTAAAATAAACCCAAGTAAAATGAACAGGCTCCAGAGGGGTTCTGTTCAGAAAACACAGTGATCAAAGTCCCAGAGATCTCCACTATTTATCAGATTAATTGCATATTTTCTAATAAGGGTCTGGTCCAAACCATTTCAAACCTAACAGCAGTGTTTCCATTGATATTAATAAGCTTAGCAGACACCTAAGCATGAGAATCTATATACATGGAATAAAAAGTGTCATTTAGAAACCAGTAGTATGAATGCTTCCATGTGATTTACTGGTAAAACCAAAAAACACGCAGAAATACACTAGTAAATGGGGATGTGGTGTGGTGTGCTTAGTTTATTTCTAAGGTTGTGTTCACCTTAAGCCATTTCTAATACACAACACTTACCATTAAATGGACCACTTCAATCTTTCAAGTCATTTTCTTCACAGCACTTGCATATAAATTACGGAATTAATTTGATATTCATTTATAAGCAAAAATGTGAGGCATTTAAATGTGCTCATAAACAGAAATTCTGCAACAGTAAAGGAAGTTAATCAAGCCAAAACACAAAGTTCATATAACAAACCTTTTCTTCACAATCTCATAAGTTTCTTTCTTACTCAGGCACTGCTGGGATATTTGTCTCTATACCATTCCTAGTCAAAAAGTTACAGCTTCCTTCAATGAAGCATCAGAAGTTCAGACCAGTGCCACCAGTGTGTTCCACAGTGGCTCTCTATGAGGATTCATCCCAAATCAGAGGACATTGCCTGTTCCTCAAAGCCTTATTCCAGATTCTGCAAACAGGTTTTGATGTTTCTAGGGCAGCACTGTCATGGGAATGTTCTTTGGCACGTTAACCAGAGCACCCATAGCAGCTCTGCTAAGAGGTCGGAGGAAAGCAGCATATAAACAGTAACATTCGTTATTGAATGTTGCAAAAGCTCCTCATTTGCCAGATAATTTATGCCTTTTACTAAAACTAAATCCTTAAAACAAATATATTAACTATATACAGAATTTGTTTCAAATAAACAATGACTTCTGCTCTGATGCCAAGTTTTCACCCAGGAGCTTAAATTTTTGTTGTCAGGCAAATAAAAATCTGCTGTTACCCTCCTTAGTACTCCACAGCTCTCAAACTATTATTTCTCATTAAAATCCTTCCTAAAAACTCAGCTTGCTAAAATATGTGATTGTGGGGAACTAAGTTTGTGAACTTTTACTAAGCTTCATTCATTCTTTTTCAGTCAGATATTTTATAAGAGCCACACAGCACAGTCTTTGTCGTGTTTTGTAAAGCACAGAGTATACCAATAATCAATAAAAGTAGTAATAAAAGGTTAAGAAACAGTCAAGCTAATGAGAAAAATATGTTTTCCCATAATCATAGGCATTTCCAATATTTTTTAAATCAGTTTTCCCTCCTGGAGGACATGGTAACATGGAGGGCAGAGCAACAGAAGGCAATCCAGCTCATGAGTTACCCATAGTTCTCAGGAGGCAGCTGAGAAGAACAAGATTACATGCAATCATCTCAAAACATTTCAATTATGAATTATTTTTATGAAGCAAAATATTTTACTTTGCCTGTGCAAAATATAGAATTATATAGATTTACAAATTTCTGTAGAAAATTGTCCATGTTCAATGAGTAACAAGAATCATATTTTTCTTCTGCAGGTAGTCTGAAAACAAACCAACAAGTTTTTAAATGCAATTTGTCCATTCTAAAGTTTCATTGTTTTGGAGAGGGACAAGTTTTTAATATTTTATTTTAAACAATCAGTCCTTCAAGAACATCAGGTCACTTAAAAAAGAATCAGTAAAAGAGAAAAAAAACCCACCACACTAATTTCAGGTCTTGTTTGAAGATGAGTAATCAAAAGCCAACAACAGTGAAAGCAAGATGATTTCAGAGAGAGAGTTAGAGAGAAGCTCCCAGAGGACCTTACTAACAGATGTGGGTAGTATATTACGCCATTGTTATCAGGACAAAATATTCTCTTTGCTTGTAAATTAAGTTAATGTGTTAGTATCGATGCTTAGGGATTTGAATAATAAAAGAGATTTCAATTACCATCACATTTCTATACCTGATGAAGATCGAGTCCCTTATATCAGGATACATCCTGCAGAGCATTAACTGCTTACAAATGATTTGCCTGTTCCTCTACCTCCACTGCTTGCAAGAGAGCAGGACAGGAACAGGGGAGGGAGGGGAAGCTGGCATGGCTGATAGCAGCACTGCTTCTGATGGGCCTCTAACTGAGCCCCCACATAGGCTCACGTAGGCTAATGTAGGCTCATCACCCACCCAAAAAACAGGGCTAAAAGATAAGCAAAATTAGGACAGTCAATTGAAAATATCTCTAGGACTGAACGGAATAAACAGCAGAGCTAAGGGCTGTAACATGTACACAAGTGATGAGAAGCAGCACTCAAGGACTTCAAGTCTGATCCAGTCAAGAGAGAAGGAACTAAACCACTTCCTCACCTTGCTTGCCAAAACCTCATGGCTCATTCACATTCTCCAGTTTGACCCCCTGTGGGCCTTGCCAGTGGTATCTCCATGCATTTGGGCAAGGACTCCCTACCCTTTATACCTCCCCTGAGCAGCTCCACTGAGAACTTCCCTGTGCAGATCTGAGTGATACAAACCAGGGCAGGAGGCTCCTCAGTAGGACAAGGAGCTTTTCCCCCACCTCTACAGTGAGAAAGAGGAAACGTATAATTAGCCAATTTAGACCCTGTAATGAACATTGTGTTTTTGTTCTGACATTAAAGGATGTAAGAATCATTTAAAACCTTGAAGGCAAATTCACTGTTGGTGCAAACAGCTGACTTCAGTGACATTCAGCTTGTTTATGCAAGCAGTGAATTTGGTCTGTGTGTACTTTTTGCTCAACGCTTCTGTCAAACAATGCAGAGCAAACAATATTTGGCTTCATCTCACTCTGGGCAGATCAACTATTTGCACCCAGGACTTTTTTCTTTGCCCGCTAGTTTGAATTCTCCCCCAGCTCAGGCTTTGATGTACCTCTATAACAGCTGCAAAACACATTTCATGCCAAGGAGCAATTTGCAGGCACAGCACTAGACATTTCAGAGCATTGCTAGTTATTTATACAGTATTTTTTTGGCAGCTTTTCGAAATATAATACCATAGAACTGTCGTCTTTCACAGTAACAAGTATTTTCATGCATTTGTCTCTTCTGTGAAAATAATTTATAAATTTTTACCACAACAGAGAACTCATCCTAGCAACATAGAAATTTTAAATCCAATAGTGTGCTTTTAATACTGCTAATTCTAAAGCAGTCTTAACAAAAGCTACCTTGACACATTTGTACAAAACACCTCTTGCAGATAACAGAAAGGAGGCAACAAAAAAACAAACAAAAAAAAAACCAAACCAAAAAACCTCACATCCCCCACTGCAGGCTTCAGCTGATTTACCTTCCCCAAGGGAAAGAATTCAATGCCTGATAAATCATATGCAAGCTGTGAAAGCAAAGACTCATCTCTCTGTTCCTGCTTTTTCTGTGTAAAACATACAAAGTATTTTTAATTTTATAATAATTCCACATAAAGGTTTCTGTTAACCAGATGTAGGTCATATAGTACTCCATTTTCTTGAAACTCCAAAAACCAGTCCAGGAAGACTCTGAACTTTGCAATTTATGAGTGATTTCACCATAAAGATATGTTAAATATTTCTTTTTTTTTTTTTTAAGAATAATATCTTGCACTCATACTTTGCTATCAGCACTATCCCCAGAAAAAAGAAAAAAAAAAACCAAAAACAAAAACCCAAAGCTGTTCATAGCAGTTTTCCTCAATGAAGAGTTTCCATCACAGGGTAGCTTCTGGAGTAGGAGAGGATGATTTATTCTTAGTTGCCTTTAAGACACAAATGTATTTCCTACAAAGCTGTCCAGGGAGTTTCATCACAGAATTTAAATTCCATTAATATTCAACTATTAGTAATCCATTCCTACAGGCCAACAGCCACAGGGCACCATTTCTAGCCTTCTATCTTTCCTCAGTTCAGAAGGTACATCACTGCTTTCTTTTTGTTTCACATCACAGGCAGACTTAGCTATCATCCAGAGCTACATTTTCAATGTAAAAATTAGACATTCAGATCTCTCATTCTGGAAAATGTCCATCTCTACTCACCAAACCCTCCCCACCTTATTCACCTTGTCAGAAGCTCATCAGACTTAAAAGCTAAAATATCAGGATGCTTTGAGGAAGGCACAAACTCATCTCTGGTGGCTGGCCTGGGGGTACTTCCAGAAGAACCTCCTGAGAAGAGCTACCTGCAGCAAGTTTCAGCTCACCAGGACATGTCCTCTCTGTGCTGGTAGGCAGGTCAGTCCTGCTTGTCCAGGACGGGAATTCCTTCTCCCATACGCTCCAGTCCCAGAACCATTTTGGGAAACACAGAAAAGGATAACCGCTGCCAATTCAGCACTATGCTCCTGCCCCCTCATGCACCATCGCCAGCTGCCAAGCAATTTGATATTCAGTTGGCAGCAAACATCTTGTTCTCTCAGAGAAAGTAAACTAATTGCCTTCATTATTGTTTCTCATCCCATTTGTGCTTTGTGCCACTTGGCTCTTTTGATCATTCATCTTGAATATACAGAGACTTCAATCCATTTAGGTTTATCAGTGCTGTATTCTGCAGGTTATTACTCTTTCCAGAAATGAAGATTTCTTATAGTTTGGTAGTGTTTAGATAAGTAAAGAGTCAGTGTCTCCCTTTGCACCTTATTTACTTTTTCCCTCCCTCCATGTATCAGTTAATAAAAAATACGGATGCAAAGCATAAGAAAATCTTATAACAGTGACTGCAGAAACATACAGAGAAGTTAACCACCATCACTTAGAAATCAATAGCAAAGTGGGAAAAACTTCCAATCTCTTGATCTAAATCTCAGACAGTCTCAAAAAAGTACTTTATTTCTAACATCACCTTGGTTTCATTTATGACATATTTCTCATTTCAGTTGCTTGAAATACTTTCAACAGTGAAAGAAAAAATGTGATGAGCTCTCCTTTATTTTTGTGGGTTAGTTTTAAATTAAAAAGAAGAACATAGCATCATCTCTAAATCCTATATTTCTAAATTAAACTTTGATTAAAAAAGAAGAGATTAAATGGACAGTAGAAATATGGACATTTTTTGTTTAAATGGAGGCATTTTTTATTAAAAATGGAAAATCTCTATAATTATTTCATAACTGTAACTTGCTAAAGATAGATATAAGATACAAATCTGACTCCAATCTGGTGTACAGAATAATAACTACATAAGAACAATAGTCTAAACCTAAAGAGTCAGTTTTCAGTATCTTCTAATATTGAAAAACTTTACTTAGAAACATTTTTATTTGATAAATGAAAGATATACATATACCCAAATGATCAGAGCAGATAGCACAGCAACAAGGTAGCCTTCAAGTTGTCATTTCAGAGACTCAGATAGGAAAAAAAAAAGAGCCAGCAAAGCAGCTGGATGCACAACTTATTTCCAGTCTCTTTTCTCATATTAAAGACTATTTCTTTGTCATAGCAGCAACATTCATTATATTTGGAACAGTGAAACAATGAAAACATCATCACACTATAATTGGCCTGGGGGATGCTGGCATTATGGCATGTCAGTTCTTTCAGTCAGAGAAAGATTGTGTCTCATTCCTCCAGTGATACCCATCCAGAAAACTCTGCAGTCGAGAGATCCTACACCTTTGTTATAGCTATTAGTCTATCCCATCAGACTTAGATAACCTAAAACACAGCAAGCAATTCAAAACAAGCAGTCAGCCATCCCTACTGCATTCTACTCTGGCTTGTAACAAATTGTGGTTTTTATGAGCAATTACAATTAAATCATTTTGTGATGAAACTTTTATTGAGAGGCACCAAAGGAACAAAACCAGCAGCATAATTCAATTTGTTTCCTCACTAAAGATACATTGTTGATCAGTGTTTTTCAAATCTGGGCCTTCTACCCTTGTGCCTTGTAAAAGACAGAGGACATTTCTCTAACCTCATTAAGTTCATAACAAAGACCAGAAGGAATACTGTCTTCAGTTCTCAAAAGATGACATATGGTGTGTTCCACAGGATTGTCAGAACTAATCTCTGAAATCTTCACCTTAAATTGGCTGACAACTGTGCTAAGCTAAATTTATTTTTGTATTAACCCTTAGGAATACAAGCACTTTCCACACTGCCAGCGAACAGCAAAACCAGTAACCTTTGCAATTCCATTTCACTCTTCATCTGAAAGTCTCAAAGCAGTATATAGCAGCCTTCAGATCATCCAGTATGAAAGATACTATAGCCAGTCTAAAGATAGAAACATAAAGGAACAAATAGAATAAATTAGATAGCAAGATAAGATTGCAATTCAATGACAAATCTATGAAACTGATTTCCCAAGACCTAGCTCAAAGCAGCAGACAGTCTTACCATTAAGGGAGTATTTCCTATGCATTTGCCACATCCACTACAATGTCAGCATCAGACAGTTTGAATCTTCTGAAAACTATCATTATCACATTCACAAAAAACCTTCCACACAAGGCACTTAGTCCAGTCTTGCTGGCTTTATGAAGGCTTTTCTGCTTGGTGCCCAGAAAGGTATTAACTCCAGTGCCTCCAGTCATGTGCATCAAGAATTTGGTGAGATCCTGAAGACCTCTGCCTCGCTAGAGAATTTAAATTGCCATTGTCCTGAGTAAGGACCTTAAAGTGAGAGGTCCAAAAATATTAACTTGTTTCCCCTACCTACCCACTCCAAATTTATAAATGGATGAAAGACCATTCTTTACTTCACAGAGTCTGTGAGGGTAGCTAATTAAAACCTAAGATACTCAGTTATTACAGACAGAAATCATTTAGACAGGACAAGACTTTAGTAAAAGGGAAGTTTTTCCATTCACCAGGTAAAATTTTTTCCATCATTTCTGATGGTCGCTTCTAGCTTTTGCTGAAGGTTGGTTCTAGCATTACTCTGTACAGCATGTGAGACTATCTAAAAAGATCAATAAGATCAGTGAACACTTGCAAAATCAGTTTTAACAACACATCCAGGCTTATATTTCTCAGAAACTAGACAATGTAGGCATTCATTGGCTTAGCAGCAGAGAAGGGGAAAGCTTACATCGCTACAAATCACTTCTCTGATCATTTCTTGATCAGGCACAACAGCTTCCCACAACTCCACCCAGAGCAGTTGCCTTAACCCTTCCTAGATTTTCTTTGCACTTAGGCATACCACAACATTCTACTGTTCCAAGCTGAGGTATTTTTCTCATAAAGCATTTGACTAGAAGAAAACCAAAGCCTTTTTGGAAGTGAGGGATATTTGCGGTCCCCAAGATGCTTTTGTCCCCTCAGCTGTAAGTCAGAGACTCCTACACACTGTTATCGCTAAATCTAGCTCCTCATAGTTTCTTCCTAGTTGTCTTTCCACAAACAGCTACAACCCATCTTTGAGCTGCATCTTCATTTGTGCTTGACTTTAGTGTTAGAAATAACAGCCCATCTGGGTATGGCTTTTTTCTTTGCCTAACTACTGTTTATTATGGCTAACAAGAATTTGCTTCTGCATCCTCCCCAGGCTGAGATAATCTCAGATTCAACAAAAAGTATAGGCAAAATGTACAGGCATTCATTTAATGAACAAAAAGTCTTCAGCTCAACAACAACAATTTACAGGCAGTCCTTGGGAGACATCACTTGGATTCTCTGTGAATAAAGAATCTTCAGAACCAGAGAATCTCTCTGTCATGCAGCAAAAATCAAGCTTGCAAGTTCCTCTAGGCAGAGAGGAAGAAACAAAGAAAACATTTGGGTCCCTTTTATATGACATACACATAATACACAAGTGAAGGAGCAAAAATGACACCAATATAAACCCTTCATCTTGCAGCTCATCACCTCCATTGGAACTGCTAAAGCAAAGACTTTGTGTCAGCTTCATATTGATCGCAGATGGAAATCAGTTAACCATTTTCCCCTCACAAACATTCTCACCATGCAAGTGCTTGCAAGCATTTTTGTGTTATAAAAGTTACTTGCTCAACATCAGAAAAGAAGCCTTAGTCTCAACAGTCAGTAAAATGAGGCCACTAACTCCATTGTGCCACAGCCTCTATTCAAAATCGCTGCAATCAAAGGAATTAGAAATGTCTATCCACTGTTCAAAACAATACCTGCTGATTTTAGGGTGTGAGGTTTTGCCTTTTTATTTTCTCCAGCTGTACAGTCATAATAGCATAGGTATACCCAGATTTTTGAAAAATTTATCTCAATTATTCCCTAAAAATTAATGGTGACCTTTCGTATTAGGTCAGTATAAGTTCAGTATCTACAGACTTTATTACAGAGCTCTGCAGAGGCATTCTCAAAAGATACACTGACATTATTGCTGAAATTCACCTCATCAGAGTACATGAATTATTACACCCGAGAATACTCAGGTAATTCAGATTGTAAGATCAGACAGGCACAGTTAGCCTACAATTGATATCATTGCACTGACAAGTATATTTGTGTATATATTTAAAATTAGCTATATGCATAAAATGTTTATATCTTGCACAATATTTATTTACATATAAAGTAATATGCAATATAAATAATTCTCCCCTGCAATGATAATGGCTTCCAGTTAGACCTCATATACTATAAAAGCTTATGCCTGTGCCAATGCATGTAAAAGCACTTTTATGCTAAGTCAACACTACAACACACTATTACCAAGCATCTGGACGCTGGTAGTCTTTAGGTTCTCAAATATGTTTGAATCCAAGATTGTTTTACTATGGCTATATTGGCAAAAATATTTTTCTTTTAAACCAAAGTCTTGACCTTTCCAGGGCAACAAAACTTCCTACTGTATGCTGCCATTTCCAAATAAAGGCAGAAATAGTCCTTTCTCTAACAGCTTCACAGAAAAGCNCCAAGGGCCACAGAAGACCCCCAGTGATTTTCAGACTGTGCCTGGTATTCCAGTTTATTTTCAAGTACAATGCAAGCCTATTTTCCCATGCAAAGCAGTAAAATACCAAGGGCAGGGCAAATGGTTACTGCTGGTCTTCAGTAAAGTGAAGGTACATAGCTGACCAGAGTCAACATATGTTTGGGACAAGGGTCCAGAAAGTACAAAGAGTAATAAGGTATTCTTTCAACAGCATGTGTAGGCCCTAGCTTACGCTATCTTCCCCACTGGTTTTAGTGGTCCAATTGGTTTTACAGTACAAGTCTTCTGGACACACTCTGGTAGGCTCAGATTCCCAAAATGTGTTCAGCCTTGTCTCTTTAGAAGGAGAAGCAGCTGCCAAACAACAGTACACTCGTGTATGAATATGAAAATGCTGGAAAACAGAGATGGCCCAGCCCAAGTGGACCCTCTTGCTTCTCCTTCATCACATTCCCACACTTCAGTGTTTTAGCAAAAGGTTCATCTTCATAACCATAACGTATTCAGAATTCTCCTTTATGACTGCAGAAGAACAGGACCCCATGCACACCTGCTGCCTTCTTTGACTTTCAATTCAGCAAAACTTTAACTAATTCCTATGATTTAAATAATCACAACATTAACATAAGCACTTTTCACCACTACGTTGCTTACTCTTCTTGCATCCTCATCAGGTCCATTTAACTTATAGCATCTCTGAGATGAGGACTAATTATTGCTTTGTGTTTTCACTCCAACATGATTGAGCCCTACTTACAAGCATTTAAGACAATAATTGCATACTTGTATAAATTGCCACAAAGACAATTCAGGCATAACTGCTTTTCTTCAGTGCATGCAAAAATCTCACTTTACTTTTCTGTTATTTGGAATATAAGACATAGCATTGAGGACAATAGAAATTTAAAAAAAAATACATATTTATATTTTGAGTCCCTGTATAAGACCTTCATGATCTAGGATCAAGTTTTCATGCCTAAATCTGGTCCTATCTGAACCAACTTTTCAGTGACGGCAAAAAGAAATTAAATGAAGCTCATGAAATAGCTATCTGTAAATTTTTGGTTGAAGATGAAATTCCATACAATCTTTATTATTTATGTTCCACTATTTGGTGTTTAATTAGCTGAACATTTGCAAGATTGAGTCTAAACTAGAAACTACATCTGAATCTGGCCTCAAGTATCATAAACATGATCAAGTCTCTAATGTTTTTCTAGAGGAGAAGATTTTTGCATGAAAAATAAGTGAAAGTGTTAGATGCTCCTGTTTTACCCAATAATTCTTAAAAATGATGGCACATATTAATGGGACACAAGCTTTTCAAAGAGTTCATGATAGAAACATTTCAGTGTTCATGCATCAGTGTTTCAAATCCATTTCTAGTAGCATCACAACTAATTATTTGCTGTGCTCTCCCTCAAACTATGAAGCTATGCTCTTTGTTTTGGATTTCTCTAAAGAAAAGAATCTGATAAAAAGTAGATATTTTGATCTATGTAAATATAAACCACACAAAATGATGATGAGATACTTAAAATGATACAGATTATTAATCTAACCTGCCTCAAAAGCCTATGAGGAAGGAAAGCTGGGCTACCAAAAGCAGCTTCAATTGTTTAATGTGGATAAAACCAAACAATTCAGAACCAACCACACAATTCACAGTTGGTGTTTGAATGCTAATGTGCAATACCTACCTGAGACAGTTGTATAGATATATTTTGAAGATCCAAAATCTAATTTTTGTAGCAAATGTTTAGAGAGATGGAGTTTAAACTATAGTTTAACACCTTAGAAATGCCAACTCAGAATTTGAACAGCTTAATAAATTATTGTACTGAATGTATTTTCAGAGAAAAAGAGATGTTTGCTTAATTTCTTGAAATGTTATAGATTAAGACATTAAAACTGCATGGGAATGCATAACTGTGCCCCCTTGTGTGAATCGGTAGCATCATCATATGACAGGTCTTGAACACAATATATGCTTTTCTGTCACCTTAGTTTTCTATTTATGAAAGTTTTCATAGAATTTAGTTAACTCTGGGAATACTTCCATAATGAGTAGCACAAATGTGACAGATAAGAAGCTGCAAAGGAAGATGCACTGTAGGCCAGCCCTCCATCCCTACCACTCGTGAGCACTGCTTGCCCCTGATGCCCTCCAACACCCCTCACAGGCAGAAGTAATTAAAAAGTTGAATTTAAGCTGAAGGGAAGAACAAAGTACAATATGCCTGCAGCACATAACTCATTCAATATCCCTACCCCTAGGCCAGTAACATTAGGGAACGTTGCCACAGACAGTGTCTAATGCCATTTTTAATAAGGTTAGCATAAGCTTTTTTTTTTTTTAATTGGCTATACTGAGCATTTTTTTAATTAACAATAATGGGGCACAGCCTCTAGAACTCCAGAAAGTCTTCCCAAATAATGAGGAGTATTTGCAGTGACAGCCTCTCAGTTTTCTAATGCAGTGAAATAAGGCAACTCAGGTGTCATCTGAAAAATTACACTGGCTGCAGTATTCTGCTTCATCCACAGGCTGATGTACTCCTCAGAAGGGAGCTATTGAAGATCTTGAGGAAAATTTGCTCCATGTTCCGTGTCACATGACTAAATACTATTTAGTTTAAGTCAAAACCAAAAGTTATTGATTCTCTCTCCTTTTAGACACATTAATTTTGAGGTATCACATGGATGATCAGAGTACACAGAAGTCTTCTGGGTACAGCACTGAAGTTCTCTTTGTAGGCAAGTTGGATTCCCTTCCTTCTCACAGATAACTAAAAAACCTGATTCCCAATTTAGAAAATAAGGCTTAATTCCATAAAAATCACGTGTCCAATATCAATCAAAAGGAAAAAAAAAAAAGAAAACCACAACAACAAATTTTAGAAAGGTTTCAGTGTATAGCAGGAAATAGTTTTCTTTGTTCCCTCCCTTGCCCCACCAAAGTACTCATACTCTGAACACAATGTGACTGAGTAGTATCTTAAAACAATAATTAGGATATAATTGTTTTAAAATGTATTATAGTACTGACTAGGTATGACTAGGGTATAACATCATCACAGGTGCTGGTGTCCAAATTACTGGTCTACAGGAGCCATTACAGAGGATGGCTTGACCTTTGTGGGATATTAAAGAACATGATAGACTCTTTTCCCACCCACATACTCTGTTCTCTCTATTGCTGGTTTTCTGGTTATCATAATCAACAAAAGCAGAGAACTACAGGTTAAACAGTATTCCCAGTTTTAGAAGTAAATGCTGGGATTAGGGCAACAAATACAGACTTGTAACCACCAACATTTTCAAATATAGTACCTAGAATCAGTTAGAACATAAATATATTCTCATACACAGACTTATGCACACAAGAGAATGAAGGTGATGCTTAAAATACCACCTTACTTTCAAAAGTAGTAGGATCTGTCTCTTAAAACGGAAGAAAAAAATACTAAAAAAGTATGTGTGACACTGGCAATCCATTTCTAAGCTACAGGCATGGCAGCTGCAGTAGGTAACAGGTATCTTTTCTCTTATGTGTTTATGAGCAGTACAGTCTCTCCAAAGACACTCAGCTCCCTGTGGGTGTTATGTTGTCCCCCACACTGTACACTCAGCCCCGCACTGTGCCACCAACCACGTGCGCTGCTTCAGGAGTTTCATTTGAGACATGCAACTCAGAGAAAACAGTTAACTGTGCCAGGTAGGCTGCATTTGGGGCTTACACCAGGCTGCTTCAGCGTCCCCTGTTTTTACCTTACCCATTCAGAGCAGGAAGAATGTAAAAAGAAATAAAAGCCCTGAAGTTGACAAACGAAAAATCAAAATAGCCAATCTAGGTTTGGAGAAGAGGAAGCAGAGCCTCATTGCCACAAATGCATGAGTCTGAAACAAGTTCAGCCATCCTAAATAATAGAAAAGATGGGCTTCTTTGCTGTCTAAAATCCTTCCACACCAATTACTACAAATAAATATCATATTTTAAGAATCTGTTCAGAAAAGGGGAGTGGAAATGATTTCTGTAATCAGATCTTGAAGTGTTTGGGAGGGTTTTTTTGTCTTGATTCAAGATGTAACCTAGGCCTCTTCATAGAAAACATCAGGTATTCGCAGTTACTACTCAGCAGATATTAGGAATACTAAAAAACTACTGAAATACAGGAAAATTGGTATTAAGCTACATAAAGAGAAGCTTAAAAACCTATTTCAACATGTAATGGAGAGAGCTTTAGCATACTGAACAAACTTTAAAAACCCCATTCTTGTGCAGTTTGCAGAGGAAAAAAACCCATAAATTACTCCCTGCAGCCAGAGTCTGCTCTGATAAGAGTTTTACGTGGCTAAGCATGATTTAAGATGGAATAGTCTTTTTTCCATATAATTTGCTGTTTCTCCCTCTTCTCCCTTCACCCCAGAAGTTCATTTTTAGATGAATCAAGAGAAGTAGTTTTCCCTTGAATTGGATTTTAAACACTCATAATTA
This sequence comes from Bucco capensis, assembly GCA_013396975.1. Taxonomy (NCBI): domain Eukaryota; kingdom Metazoa; phylum Chordata; class Aves; order Piciformes; family Bucconidae; genus Bucco; species Bucco capensis. Next base: position 915,350 of record VWZO01000230.1, on the reverse strand, counting down.
CAATTCAAGACTGCAAGTACAAATGCCTCGCTCAGTCAGGAAAAATCTGTTACAAGAAGCAACATTTTAAAACTGTTTAGTTTTCAGGTAGCACATTCACTTGAAAATCCAGTCTGTAAAATGGACCCAGTCAGTTCAAGGATCTCCCATTCCATGCTGACACATCAATCCTCTTTTTTTTTTTTCCCATGGTCCATCAGCTTCAGATGTGTGTCACCCATTCAATCTCAACTTTGCCATTTTCAATCATTAATAATGTATTGTTAATCACTCTTCAAAGAGAGAAACAATGCATCTGCATGGATTTTGAGGCAGAAAGCTGAATCTTCATTAGCTGTGAGGTGATCCTCCTCTCCCAAAACCCTGGTGCCTGGGTCTAGGCTGAAATTAAATGATCTCGTACATCAGTCGAGGAATCACAGTTAATGCAACCCCCTTGACTCCTCTCCTTATGAGGATAACAATATACCAGTGATATCCAAAGGCTCTGTTCATTATGTACCCTAGGAAGCTGGCTTTCTCAGCTTTACCTTCCTTAAAAGAGTTGTAAATTGATAAACTGTGTCCCTGTGATAGGAACCAAATCCTATTCTCACTTAAAATGCAAGTAAAGACACAGCCACCTGCTCTCTTTTCTCTCAGACAGAGAAAAACATTTCAGGTCAAAAATACACAAGCAACACAGATATTTAGAGCCTAGGCAACATCTCCATTGTATGGGAGACGACAGGCAACACGAGGAGATCAACTGAATCTCAAGAGTCCCTTAACTGAGGAAAAGAGTTGTCAGCTTGCCAGTGGCTGCAGGTGGAAAACTAGAAGCTCTCCTCCTTCAAGACATAAGGAGAATTAATGTCCCATAAACAGCACATTTTAAGAATAAAGCTAGAAGGTAACATTAGGCAGATATATTTTTAGGTAATCCAGCAATGATGAAAAGTTACAATCAATAAATAAGCAATAACCCAGCATCGATCAAACTCCATAGAAACACCTTCTAATTCCAAAATATTTATCTTTATTCTGAGTAACCCCCATTAATGCACGGGGAGTTGCCATTTACTTCATTTACCTCATTTACTGTATTGTAATATTCCCTGTCAATAACTGGATTTGAGAGACAGTGTAGACTATATATCTTTCCTCAGATAGTATTTTGAGAACTACTTAACTTTAAATTATTTTTTCTGTCTGACAGCTGGTAATAGAACTTCCTTCAAAGGCTCTGTGTAGATCTAAAATCATCAGATCTACAAATTGTTACATTGCACATCCTAAAGTATGCTTATGCAAACATATATTTCTCACACCTCTCTTTACTTTGCAGGTCATACCACATATAATTCTACAACCACCTCCTTAAATGGACTGTGCTTCTGTTAAAATATGTTTCCAGAGAAAAGCCTCAAACTGAGAATAAAAAACCCGAAAACTTACTTCATTGGTTTCAAGAGGAAAGGCAAATTGTTTCAGTTACTGTGTTTGAGTAGTAAAACACTGAAATGATACTGCTGAAGGAAAACAAGGGCACATTCATATAGAGAAAGATCAAAGCACACAAACTGACATCTCAGAAAAGCAAAGACAATTTTTCTTAATGCTGTGTTAATAAGGGTGGAGTAGATACCAATATTGTTTGCAGCTCACATTAAAAAAATTATGTACAATACTTGGTAAAGCAGTGGGTGTAAAGGTTTCACTTGTGCTTTCTCCAGGATCAAACATGAAGTCAAAAATCTTTTGTAAGATAGTTTCAGAAAATGTAAAGTCAAAAACCTTTTGTGAGAGAGCTTCATAAAATGCAAAGTCAAAAACCTTTTGTGAGATAGCTTCATTACCACTGAAAAGATGTAAAAGTATGACATTCCTCTAGTACAGAGAGCAGCTACAAAGGTAGTAACCCTCACCTCCTGAACATCACTTTATGCTACTTGATAGCAAACCCCTGAGGAAAACACATTAAACAATATTAGCATAGAGCTTCCCACTTCACAGAGAACAGAGTCTCCTCCTTGTGACTAGAGCAAGCGAGAAGAAAAATGATGTTGCAAAAGGTGACCTCTGAATAGTTTTTATAGAAATGTGATAGCATAAACCTATTCCCTCGAAATAGAACAGCACAAGAATTGCAGTTATGAGCTAAAGAGGATTCATTCAGTTGTCCTATAGCAAGGAGAAAGTATTTTGTTTAAAATTAAGAAACTACAAATTAAGAAATATGATTACATTAAGCAGAATTCAGTTTTGTATGACCTTTCCCATTGACAACAGGGTATGAGTAATCTGTAGAAACACCAGTCTTGTCATATCAAGCAGTGCATAGCAGCATTAACACTGAAGACCTTCAAGACTCCCTAATGATAAATGGTTATGTTATGGTAGCACTAGTTAGCATGCAGAGAGCCAAAATCCCTTGAGATTCAAAATATTCCCACAAATACATATCAGCGATTACAGTTTAGTAAACACAACAGATTCCTTACAAACAAATTGAGCAACTGAAGGCAGTCTTCCATTTTATTCAGTAATCAGGTTGATTTATTTTTTTTAGAAGTGGTAAGAGTACAAATTCATACCAGTTTTAGTCAATAAAAAGCTGCTTTTATACTCCATAGAAACGCTAAACTTGTAGGCTTTGAAGATTTATATACGAATAAAGCTGAAGCTCAAAAATAGGCAAAGTATTATTTCATTCCTGTTTAAAAATATTTAAGTCTTTGAGCCAAGCTGACTGACAGTTTTTTCATAAATTCAAATATTCATATTTTCCTGGAAGATTTTTTCTATCATTTACATTTTTCTAGAACAAAAGAGCTCTTTGTTAAGGGATGTTGGGAGCAGCAGCCACCTCCAGCAGCTCCCATCCAGGACCCTCCTGCTCAGCTGCTGGAGCCCAACCCAGTGCCCAGGGTCTCTGTCCAGACTGAGGGACACAGCAATCACTTTCCTGCTTGCACATTCAACCAGCAGTGAAGCTGCACACGTATCCCAGAGACACACACAGACATGGGTACACACGCACCGACACAGTGGACTCAGTGATCTGAGAGGTCATTTCCAGCCACAAATGTTCTGTGATTCTGTGACACACGCACCGACACACACACAGAGGACACTACCACAGCTGGTCACACAGGCTGCTGCAGACAACACACTGCCTTCAACAGCACCTACTTACAGGACTCACATAAAACACCTGCCCAGACAGCCAAGTGCCCTCCTCCTCTTTGGTTGCTAGAGACAAGAGGTCACCAGTGAAGACACACACCCACATCCACACCACTCTCTACATTCTCAAGTGCACACGTATTTGTAGATCCTCTGAGTACCAGCACAGCTCCTCTGTCCCTCCCAAAAGCACTCCTGCCCAGATCCTGGGCCCTCTTACCTGCCACACAGGTCCCCTTCTCTCTGGCTGGTCCTGAGTGAGATTTTCTAGTCAATATGCATGCCCACCTGTTTTAGGGGAGATACACCTATTGCCATGGCAGCCAGCATCAGGCACACAGGCTGTGACCCACAGACCCCCTCCAGCCACTACTGTCAAGGCCCTTGGTCACCTCTCTCTCACTGTTCCCACCCCAGTGGCTAGGCTTGAGACCCCCACCCACTCCAGTGGTGTGACTCCAGCTGCCCCAAATCCATTCACACCAGCACCCCAGCAGCTGGCACTTAGGCCTTGAAGCACTGACATGGAACATAGTGAGATTACACAGAGAGACCATTAAGAAAGATTTGAATGAGAAGATCAGACAGACTGTGTTGATCAGGCGCAGAGCTCAGTCAGACAAGCTTACTGACCAGCTCTGTTGTACACAACTGGCAGCTTTCATATTCCCATCTATTCCTCCTTTGTTCCTCCTGATTCACTTACCCTGCACATTCCCCCATCAGTTGGTGCAGTGTCACCAACCCCCTGCCTCATCCTGGAGCCTTAGCTTTGCAAACTTACAAATTGCAAAGTCCCAGTTGGCCTCCAGTTTCCTGAGAGCCCATCAATTTTTCTTTTTTCTCTTTGTCCCATTATGTTTGTCTGTCAGGTCTGTGTCTCTGTATTTTGGTTCCTGCTTCTCCCTTCTTTTCATCACAATGTCCTTGACTAGATAATCCCATAAACATTCCCACATTCCCCAGGCCCTTTAACAGTTAGTGTGACATAATGCTACCTACTTCCACATAACTTCAATCAGAAGTTTGTAAGGGTAAGTGAAATCAAGTAAAAATGCACTTCAGAAGTATCCATGGATAAATTGCTATGGGAGTCTTCCACCTTCTTGCTCCTGGTATGCTTAGGCAAGGACTGTATTCATATTTGCTTTGAGAATTTGTACTCTCTGCATTTATAAAGTGGCTCCATTTTATTGCAAAGAATCCTTCAGGAAGGCAATCAGTGTGATTAAAGGGTGCTTTCAACTTAAAATACAAGGCAGATCATACTGCAATAAGCCAATCTTAGAGAAAAAAAAAAGTCCAGACAGTCCAAACCCTAAGGCAAACATTTAGTCAACAATTTAATTTTCTTTTTAGAAGAAGAAAGGGAAAAAAAAAAAACAACACCACCCAAATTTACACTTTTTCCAACCTGGAGGAGAGTTTTTCAAGCCAATACTATAGCTGCTTCACTCCCTTTTTAAACCAATAAAGTTGCATAAAGTTTTTGGGCAAAGGTAGCACAATTTTGAAAGAAAGCTTATTGCTTACTTCCCTCATGTTCCAATAGTTTATAGTTATGTGCCCAGCTAACTCCCCACCTTGCAAAGAATGGCAACACCAGTCTTTGGAGTAGCAGTACACAATAGTGCTTAAAACCTCCACAACAGTAACCTTGCTATAATATTTAGAACAAATGGTAGGGACAGTGAGAGGATTTTTCCTAAATAGTTTTCATTTAGGAATAGCAATAACGTATTGCCCAAGGATGACCAAGGAGTGTAACAAAATAGGCCATGAAAACACATACTAAATAGAAGAATTGGCATCACTAAAGCTGGAGAAAGAGGAAAAACACGGTATCTTTGGAATTCTCTACTCCCCTCCACAGCTCTAGAAAGTTTCTAGACTTCAAATGTCTGATCTCCTAAAGACTCTATTTCACAGAAACACAGAAAAGTAGTGCTTGGAAGGGACCTCCAGGGATCACATAGTCCAATTCCCTGCTAAAGCAGGTTCACCTAGATCAGTTTGTCAAGGAATGTGTCCAGGCAGGTTTTGAATGTCTCCAGAGAAGGAGACTTCACAACCTCTCTGGGCAGCCTATTCCAGTGCTCTGTCATCCTCATATTTAAGAAGTTTTTCCTTATGTTCAGATAGAGCTTCCTGTATTCCCGATTGTCCCTGTTGCCCCTTGTCCTATTGCTGGGCACAACTGAAAAGAGTCTAATACTTTGTCCTCCTGAAAGCATTTTTTGCCCCCCCCCATTTTTTTTCCTTTTTTTCCTGTCATCTATAGTTCAGAAACAGTCAGGACAAAAAGAGATTATGCTTAAAATCTATTATATTAGGTAACAAAGAAATTATATCCAATGTTCAAAAAAAATATATTTGAATTAGAGGATCTAGGGTGGAGCTTTGTCAAAGTGTTAATGTAGGTAATCATCTAACCATCAGACCAGCTCAATCCTTCTAGGCTCTTATAAGGCACCTGACAGACAGAACCCACACTTGCTCAGCATATGTAGTTAAAGAGCTGTTTCTTCACAAAGGTGTCTAAAGTGCCCTGGTACCCTGTTTAACATGCATGTTCTTTTAGAATTTAGTTCCTCCATATGCAAAATTCTTGACATAACACTGTTGGAAACATTAAATCTTCCCCCAACCTCAGAAAAATATACATACGTGATAGTTCACAGACATTCCCAAAAAGCTGCTCCAAGTATCAGCATTTCATAGCAGTTATACATAACAAAACATTCTGCAGCCTCTAATTGAGTCAGCCAGGGTTTACAAAGAAAGGCTTTTTTTATTTGCCTTTTTTTTTTGCCTCTACCCTCAAAAAAAAAACAAAAAACCCAACCACCACCACAGCTTATGAATACTACCTGATTACTGATAAATTTGACTCTACTGGAAAAATAAGGCAGCCGATTTCGGAAACAAGAATTATTCACACTAGGGAGGCACACATCATTAACCATTTTTTTCTTCTTAAGCTGTTCTTCATGTGCTGTAGATAGAACTATTCTGCCACCTAGAGCAAAACCCAGGAACAAGATAAAAAGATTTGGGTGAACATGCACTATCTGCTTGACTAATTTGAAATGGAAGAGGTATCTTCTGTGGCACATAACTAAATGCAAATATTATAGGTTTATTCATCCTTTTAAATCATGCTACAAAATATTTAGTAAACTCCTTGCTATAAAAACCAGTAGAATTGCCAGAGAACTAGGTGAAATATGATAAATGCTGTTGACCTAATTTACATTTTTTTATTGGCCCTTTCATTACACACATTCCCAAATATTTCCAAAACTTCACAAACTACTTATCCATTTCCCCATACAAACGGGACAGAATTCCCTGAAGAAGTTTTAAATTAGGAACTGGTCTATTTGAGCAAATCAGGAAATCATAACCCTATTTAATAGAAAAATAGTTCCAGTTCATACACACATATATATCACTTTTCCAAATATTCCTTTTTCTGAGGTCAGAAATTGCTGCCAGTTGATATGTCAAACACTGTCTGTTAGCTGTGAGAGGAAAGTGAGGTAATGGCAAGAAAAAATAATTCTTTACACAGAGTTGATCTTTAACTTACATAAAAGCTAGGATTTTAGCATCTTATTAGTATGAATTAATGCATCTGTCTCCAGTTCTCTAGCTCACAAGGGTGAAGGACTTATGTGTCCTTGGATATGAATCTGTGGTTTTAAATATTCAGATAAATTTAAGCAATAAATCATCCTATTCTGAGGGCTGAAAGGACATATGCTGAGCTCTTCCATGAACATCTATGTCAAAGTACTAAACAGCACATAATTTTTCCTCTAGTGACTGAAATATATTTGTCATTGTGGTAGATGGAGATTTACTTCAAACTAAACAGAGTAAAAATATGGTTTTCTTGCTCTAGGTTCTCTCTCTCTCTCAGACAGAGGAGAACATCCTATGGAGGATATGCAAGATTAATCCCCTAGCTCACTGAGTGCCAGTTGAAAAGGCACAGACAAGAATTCCCTTCAGAGGTAGATTCTGGATGTAACCTTTGGATCACAAAGTTTTTAAATTATTTGTTGCTAGAAGCCAGGAGGATTTGCCAGATAAAGCATCTGCCTTGTTTGCAGTTCTCTTCCTTAAACACCTGCTATTCTGGAGACTAGATAGTGAGATAGCTGGACCTTGGCACGACCCATCAAGGCCACCCTCAAGTGGTTGGTTTTGTAAGAGGAAAAGCATCAAAAATGAGTTGTTGCTGGAATTAAAAATAGCCTGTGCTTATTGGCAATAATATGTTGCAATGGATGCACATTGCACACTTCATCTAAGGATCTAAGTGTTTTGCAAACATTAATTAAGCTCTGCACTGCTGTTACGATTCACAGAATACCATTATCACACCCAAGGGATGCAGGAAAGAAAGCCACTGAAGTATAGGGAAGCAAGTCCTTGAAAGCACAATGACTCTAGTCCCATTTCAGATCACATCAGCCTACTACATATATCCCAGAACAAAAGAAAAGAAAGTCGAGGATTACTTAGAACAAAGCATTTTGGCTTGTATGATTAATTGAAGCACGTATACTTTTAAAAAGTACTGGTTTCTTCTGAACATTATTCCTCTTCTTGTCACTTGTGGGATTATATTATTATTAACATTTCCTTGTCCTATTATTATTTCTGTTTATTCTGATCTCTTCCTAACCCTGAGTACATTCATCTTTCTTTTCAAATCTGCTCATCTTGATCTAATTCCAATCATTTGTCCTTTGAGTATCACATTTCTTCCAAACACCCTGTACCTCATGTTCTTTCACTTGACATTCCTCCCTAGAAGTCAAAGAACATTTTCTTCTCTCAACCTTTACCACATTTCTCAATACTGCACTGATCATTTCTGTCTGCTGGGGAGCAAATCACTTCCTATTGCTAGGACAGGGAGTAAACAGACATAGTGGATCTTGGGAACAGAGAGCACCAACCAGTATTCATTGTCATCCACTACTTTCTTCTCATCTCCATTGAAGCAGAAACACACTGAAGGAGGTTTCTCAGAGATTCAGTAGCTGGTGCATTTTGTGTTGTGACAGGTCTTTATAGTATCAGTCATGACACTAACAGGAAGCCAGCACGACTGGGCACCTCTCTGAAGTGCCTGTACGGAAACACTCACAGCATGCAGAACAGACATTAAGATTTAGGAGGTCTGCATGCAGTTGCAGGGCTACAATATCATTGAGACCATGGAAAAATGGTGGGATAGCTCTCACAACTCAACAGCTGCAATGAGTGGATACAGAGCATGGCGGTGGGAGAGCATGGCAAGGATGTATGGAGCTCTGCCTGCAGATAGATGATGAGCCTGATGACACCTTATGGGTCAGAATCATTGGGCAGATCAAAACTGATATGTCATGAGTGTCTGCTACTAACCACCTGATCAAGAGGAAGTACTGAATCTATGGCCTTCTTCAGACAACTCAAGAAGCTCCACATGACCAGCCCCTGGTCCTCATGCAGATTTTGACCACCCCAATATCTGGGGGATGGACAACACTGCAGAGCACAAGTAATTGAGGATGTTTCAGGAGTGCATTAATGAAAACTTTCTGATACCATTTATCTAGCAGCCAACAAGAGGAGATGCTCTGCCGGACTTCATACAAAGAAAGAAAAACTGGTCAGAAGTGTTGTGATTTGACTCCCAATAGGCAGCTCAGCCCCAAACAGCCACTCACTCCCTCGCAGAGGGATGAGGGAGAGAATTAGAAGGGCAAAGAAACTTGTAGGTTGAGATAAAGGCAGCTTAATAAAAGGTGGGAAAAGAAGAAGGAAAAAAACCTCAACAAAACAGAACAAAAATATGCAAAAAGCAATCACTTGCCCAGCTAGTTCTCTAGCAACAGTAACTCCTGGAAAATTCCTCCTTGGTTTTATTCCCAAGAACAATGTCATATGTATGGAATATCCCCTTGGTCCGTTCAAGTCAGCTATTCTGGCTGCATCCTCTCCCTGCTTCTCACCCACCTCCAACCTACTCACTGTGGGGGGCAGAATGAGAAACAGAAAAGGGCTTAATACTGTGCTAGTTCAGCAATACTGAAAATACCCATGTGTTACCAGCATTCCTTTGGTCATAAATCCAAAACACACCACCATAAAGGCTGCTATAATGAAAATTAACTCCATCTCAGACAGACACACTATGGGGAGTGTGAAGGCAAGGGGTAGGCTTGGCTGCAGCAACCATGAGGTGTGGAATTCAGGACCCAGAGAGGAGGGAACAAGGCAAATAGCAAGATCTTGAGCTCCAGGAAAGCTAACTTTGGCCCGTTCAGTGCCCTGTTTGGAGGAGTCACATAGAGTATAGCCCTGAACAAGAGGGGTTCAGGACAGCCATTTGATTTTTTTCAAGGATCACCTTCTCCAAACTCAACAATTGCCCATCACAACGGAAAGTCAGGACACCTGCACAGATGAGCAGTGAGCTCCTGAAAAAACTTACCTCTCAGAAGGATACATAATGAGATGTTAGCATGGATAGGTGACCCAGGAGAAACAGAGACACTACTCAAGCGTGCAATAATGGGGTTAGGTATGTCAGAGCCCATCTGAAGATGAATCCAGTGAGGGATATGAAAGCCCATAAGAAAGGCTTCTACAGGCATATCAGCAACTTAAGGAAGACTAGGGGGGCACTGTGGGCCTGCTAAATGGGGGACACAGCATAAAGAATCATAGAATCACTAAGGATGGAAAAGACCTTTAAGATCATCAAGTCCAACTGTTAACACCACCATGTCCACTAAACCCTGTCACAAAGGGCCATGTCTACACATTTTTTTAACACCTCCAGGGATGGTGACTTCACCACTTTCACCTGTTGCAGTGCCTAACCACCCTTTCAGTGAAGAAATTTTACCTAATATCCAACCTGAACCTCTCCTGGCACAACTTCAGGCCATTCGCTCTTGTCCTATCACTAGTCACATGGGAGAAGAGACAAATGCCCGCCTTGCAACAGGGTCCCTTTCACGTAGCTGTATAGAGACAGGGGTCTCCCCTCAGCCTCCTCTTCTCAAACAACCCCAGTTCCCTCAGCCCCTCCTCTTAACACTTGTGCTCTAGACCCTTGTCACTTAACAGGCAAGGCCCCATCCCCAAAGTCTGCAGTGTTTCAGGACTTCACTAGCTTTGTTGTCCTTCTTTGGACATGCTCCAGCAACTCAAAGTCTCTGTTGTAGTGAGGGGCCCAAAACTCAATGCTGTATTTGCAGTGTGGCCTCACCAGTGCTGAGCACAGGGAGATAACCATTGTCCGAGCCCTGATGGCCACACTAATTTTGATACAAGCCAAGATGCTATTGGCCTTCCTGGCCTGCAGGCTCATGTTCAGCCAGCAATCAACCAGAACATCCAAGTCCTTTTCCACCAGGCAGCCTTCCATCCACTGTTGCAAACCTGTAGTGTTGCATTGGAGTCTGCAGCACTGTTAGATGACATATGGTGACAGCTGGCATGGATAAGGCTAAGATAATCTATGCCTTCCATTCTTAGGTCCTTACTGGAAAAACCTGCCTTTCAGGAATATCAGGTAGCTGAAATTAGTGGAAAAATCTGAAGCAAGGAATACTTACTGTCAGCACTCCCAAGTGCTGAGGGGAGCTGGCCAGTATCAGTGTGAGACCACTATCAATTCAACATGAGCTGACAATGTGAAACAGCAGTCCCAGAAGGCTAACCAAATCCTGGGCTGCACCAAAAAAAGCATGGTCAGCAGGTAGGAAGAGATGATTCTGCCCCTCTACTCTGCACTAGCTAGAAATATCTGAAGTGTTGTGTGCAGCTCTGGAGCCCTCAGCGCAAGGAGAGGGACATGAACCTGTTAAGCAGGTCCAGAGGAAGGCCACAAAAATGATCCGAGGGTTGAAACACCTCTGCTATGAGGAAAGGCTGAGAGAGATGAGGTAATTCAGCCTGCAGAAGGCTCCGGGGAGACTTTATTGGAGCCTTTTAATACTTAAAGGTAGCCTATAAGAAAGATGGAGACAGTCTTTTTAGCAAGACCTATTGCGACAGGACAAGGGGTAATGGCTTTAAACTAAAGGAGGGGAGATTTAAACTGGATATAAGGATAAGGAGGAAATATTTCACAGTGAGGGTCATGAGGCACTGGAACAGGTTAGCCAGAGAGATGGTGGATGCCCCATCCCTGGAAACATTCAAGGTCAGGCTGGACAGGGCTCTGAGCAATCTAACCTAGTAACAGGTGTCCCTACTTGCAGCAAGGGAGTTGGACTAGATGACCTCTAAAGGCCCCTTCCAACTCTAACCTTTCTATAATTCTATGATCTTTGAAAGGTTGTGGTGATTGAGGAAGGTTCCTGGGCTAGAAGACAGCAAGTGTCACATTTTCCAGAAGGGCAGGCAGGAAGATCTGAGGAACTACAGTCTTTTCTTTGCTCCCATCATGTCACTTTATAAAGCTCCTTGTTTAAGATGAAGGATAGTCAAACTTGCTTTTTATATTATACTCTTTCCTGGCTTTTCTTTTTACTTACAACTCACCTCTTTTTTTTCGTTTGAAAATGAATTTGTTAAGAGTATTTTGAAAGATAAAGCAGAGTTTAATGTAGCTTTGAAAATAAACACTTCTCTTTGCAAGAGAAACTGCTTAGCTCTCAGAAGAGTTTTTATCCCTTAATCTGGTGAATTACTAATATCTAGAATTCAGAATAGAACTTTCAATTAACAGAAGCTTAACATTTATTCAACCCCTTTCAGGGAGCCAGTCACTCTTGCCTTTATTTAACAAAACAATTGAACTGTCTAATTAAAAGTCATAAAGCAAATAAGTGACAATAAGAACTAGATTTCAACTTCCTCTCTGAAACTTAACTAACTGTATTATGCTATCTGTTTGTATTCATTGAAGCAAAGATCCAAAGTTACTGCCTTTGTCAACACTCTGAAGGGCCAGAAAACAACAGACATCTTTCACTTCAAAGTGACAATAGAAAAAACAACAGAATTTTTCACTCAGTTCATTGATTTAAGGTGTTAGTGGGAAAGCCAACCACATCCTGGGCTGCATCAGGAGAGGCATGAGCAGCAGATCTAGGGAGGTAATTCTGCCTCTGTAATCTGCCCTCGTGAGGCCCCANTCAGCCTGTCCTCATAGGAGAGGTGTTCCAGCCCCCTGATCATTTTTGTGGCCCTCCTCTGGACCTGCTCCATCAGATCCATGTCCTTTATGTATTGAGGGCTCCAAAACTGGACACAGTATTCCAGATGCAGTCTTTCAGTACCTAAAGGGGGAATATAAAATAGATGGGGAGAGACTTCTCAGCTGGTCAGATTGCAATAAGACAATGGGGAATGGTTATAAGCTGAAGGAGGGGAAATTTAGATTGGAGATTAGAAGGAAGTTCTTCACCCAGAGAGTAGTTAGGCACTGCAACAGGTTACCCAGAGAGGTTGTGGATGCCCCATCCCTGGCAGTGTTCAAGGCCAGGCTGGATGTGGCCCTGAGCAACCTGGACTAGTGTGGCATCCCTGCCCATGGCAGGGGTGTTGGAACTAGATGATCTCTAAGGCCCCTTCCAACCTGGCCATTCTATGATCTATATGGATCCTTATCCATGTATTTATTTTATACGTTATAGACACACACACACACATAAAAACACATACAGTTAACTGAAGTTGAGTTTGAAGCAGAGAATGTCCATTTTAAGGAAGGCTTTTTTCTTTTTTTCCTGTTATTTCTGTGAAGATTGCCCTACTATCTAGTAGCTATTTCATTCAGACTGAATCTGGTTCAACTGCTCTGGGTTGGGTCATATCAGGTAAGACCCTCGAAATGTAGAAAGCAGTAGCAGTCTAGGCAGAGTGATCAAAAACTAACTTGGAGTGCACTGGGAAAGCTTAGCTAGAGCTGCTTTCTCTGGCTTCTGAAACAGAAAAACAAAGTCCTACTGATTCTTTAGAAGTAGCTTTGAAAGACCTGTAGTTTTGTAGAGTATTTCCAGAGCAGCCATCACATAAGAAAAAGAGGGCTGTGTAAAGAAAGCTTCATGAAGCAAATTTCACATTACTACGCATTACAAAGACATTACTGCTATGTTTTATCACTGAAAAAACAGAAATAAAAGACACTATCCCATTTTCACTAAGGCCAAGTAAATGAGTTGCCCTAATTAGTGAAGAGTATAGGTAACAGTAAGTTACATTCCTACACTACAAAGACACAAAGTGCAGTCTTACACACAACAGCCATTTTCTCTGTGTTTCTAAAACTGATTCTACAGTGCTATGGAGGAAAAGTGTAAATAAAAATTCAGTAATTCAAGCTTTGGTTGCACTTCCAGCAAGACTTACCTGTAAAGAATTTGTTTGTTTCAGCTGACCATATGATACTACCAGAGATGGTGGCAGAAGTGTAACAGAAACATTAGTAATAATCTTCTTGGAAGACACTTAGTTTTAAAGAAATGTCCAAGGTAACCCTGCATGAGCTATAATTTAAAAACAGTAAGTTGATGGAGCACTACTTAAGTGTTTCAAATTTACAGGATACCACTTCAAACCAACTTAAAAACCACAGGTGTTGGTAAATCTTTCTAGTGTTCATACCAGTATGCTATGAAAATTCAAGACTTCTGATTTCCCTAAAGCCTTCAGTAGGCAAATCATGAATGTGATATATCAACCTCTCTCCCAACACCTCCCAAGTTATAAAAACAGAAGGTGGGGACCAGGGCAGTGAAGTCCCTCCCACTGCATGTGAAAGTCAGGTTCATGACCTCCTGAGGAACCTTAATATACATAAGTCTATGGGACCTGATGAGATGCACCCCAGAGTCCTAAAAGAATTGGCTGATGTAGTTGCCAAGCCACTCTCAATAATATTTGAGAAGTCCTGGCAGTCAGGTGCAGTCCCTAGTGACTGGAAGAAGGGGTATGGTACACCCATTTTCAAAAAGGGTGTAAAGGAGGAACCTGGGAACTACTGACCTGTTAGCCTCACCTCTGTGCCTGGAAAAATCATGGAGCAGATTCTCCTAGAAGGTCTGGTAAGGCACATGGAGGAGAGGGAGGTGATCAGAGCCAGTCAGCATGGCTTCACTAAGGGTAGATCCTGTCTAACAAACCTAGTGGCTTTCTACAATAGTGTGACTATCTCAGTGGACAAGGGACAACCTGTGGATGTGATCTATCTGGACTTCTGCAAGGCCTTTGACACGGTCCCCCACAACATTCTACTGGCCAAGTTAGAGAGCTATGGATTTGATGGGTGGACTGTTCAGTGGATAAGGAACTGGCTGGCTGGTCGCATCCAGAGGGTAGTGGTTAATGGCTCAAAGTCCAGCTGGAGATCATTGACAAGTGGTGTCCCTCAGGGCTCTGTACTGGGGCCTGTACTGTTTAATATTTTTATAAACAATATCGACAGCAGCATTGAGTGCACCATCAGCAAGTTTGCAGATGACACCAAGCTATGGGGTGCTGTTGATAAGTTGGAGGGGCAAGATGTCATCCAGAAGGACCTGGACAAGCTGGAGAGGTGGGCCCAGGTGAACCTCATGAGCTTCAACAAGACCAAGTGCAGGGTCCTACACCTGGGTCGGAACAATCCCCACTATCAATACAGGCTAGGGGATGAGATGATGGAGAGCAGCCCTGCAGAAACGGACTTGGGGGTGCTGGTGGATGAGAAGCTGGACATGAGCAAACAGTGCACGCTGGCAGCCCAGAAGGCTAATCGCATCCTGGGCTGCATCAAAAGAAGCGTGGCCAGCAGATCCAGAGAGGTGATTTTGCCACTTTACTCTGCTCTGGTGAGACCTCATCTGGAATACTGTGTCCAGTTCTGGAGCCCTCAATACAGAAAGGACATGGATCTGATGGAGCAGGTCCAGAGGAGGGCCACGAAAATGATCAGGGGGCTGGAACACCTCTCCTACGAGGACAGGCTGAGGGAGCTGGGATTGTTCAGCCTGGAGAAGAGAAGACTTTGGGGGGACCTAATAGTGACTTTCCAGTACCTAAAGGGAACTTACAAGAAGGCTGGAGAGGGCCTGTTTGCAAAGGCCTGGACTGAAAGGACAAGGGGCAATGGTTTTAAATTGGAGAGGAGGAGATTTAAATTGGACATTAGAAAGAAGTTCCTCACCACAAGGGTGGTGGAACACTGGAACAGGTTGCCCAGGGAGGTGGTTGAGGCCCCATCCCTGGAGGCATTCAAGGCGAGGGTTGACAGGGCTCTGGGCAACCTGATCTAGTTGGGGATGTCCCTGCCCACTGCAGGGGGGTTGGACTAGCTGACCTCCAGAGGTTCCTTCCAACCCTAACCATTCTATGATTCTATGATCATGAACACAGCACTCAAACAGTGATTCACCAGTGCAAGACCCTTAAGAAAATAAAAGAGGAAACAGCTAGTGTTCCAACAGAGGGAACTATTTGCTTAATATTCAAGTCTTTCTGTTCAAATGAACATTTGACTTCTCCCAGACAGGGAATAGAGTAAGAAATAAAAGGCTTTTTCACAAACAGCTAAGAAATTGAGCCGCCTGCCTAGTTTATATAATTATTTGTAAAGAAGTCATCCTCTAATGTGCATACAAATTTTCCCTTGTGAAAAGGAGCAGCAGTAATAACCAAGTTGAGAGTTAGCATATTTGCAACCTAGCAGTCAAATCGAAATGTGTGAATTAGAGTGCTGCATTCTCCCTTGATGTTCAGAATTTAACATATGCCAGTTTACACAGTGCTTGGAGATGAAGAGCATCTTTAAAGGGATAGAAAACATATACCCCCTTCTCCCTATGGAACAAAAGAAGAAAATTAATGTTTGGTTGTAACACACACAAAAAAAATCAATCACAGTTCTTTGATAATAGGTTTGTCTGAGTTCCCCTGGAAAAAAGGGCAATTGAGAATTCTTGACTACAGTAAGATAAAAATCAAAAATAGCCTTTGCAATTGCAGCAAATTACTGCCAAGGAATTATTTCCACACAAGTCTCAGAATACTTTAGTTCCACAGGAATAATGAAAGATCTGGCAGAAGCCAGGAAGATGATCATCTGAACCAAAATATATCACCTTTTACCTACAGATGCATATAGTAAGTAAGCAGCACAGGGCAAATACTAGTCCCAACTTTGGCAAAGGGTATATCTAAGAAAATCTGGACTAAGGAATGAATGTGTTATTGTGGTTTTCACTCTGAATTTTAATACCTGAGATAAAACCAGGGGAGCATAATCAGCAGAACTATATTCTCTGCTAAACACTCAGGTGCAAGATATGGGAACCTATATGGTCTTTTACTGGTCTAGAGAAAATGCCAGAAGGAGCTTCTGCATTTCTGCAGCTTCTCTTCACAAGACTCCTGCAGGGCCTTTATCTTTAAATTACAGGTTCTCCAGATAATCTTCAAATTATTATCATTCAAATGTTGTTAATGAGGGCTCTGAACAGCAGGAGCCTCTTCAAAAATGTGGAGGAGCCTGGTTTGGTTTTATCTTTAGCTTGCTCTAATGCACTAAGAGTACACTACATCTCTCAATATAATTGATTCAAAAAGAGCAAAGCTATCTCTTATAAAAGAAATTAGCATCACAGCAGCTAATGATTATGTTGCACAACTGCCCATACTTTAAATGTCTTTATCACTGTATTTTCTACATGCTCAATTCCAATCCTGACACTGTGCATGTTCAAGTTGATCAGCAGCTCAACAAGGAATTCTACACTGGGCTGCCAAGTCTGTTTCCCAACTTCTAAATTACATCTAGAGCATTCTAGGGATAATATAGTTGATATGTCTGATATACATTTATCAAAATTGATCACCTAATCACTACTCTGCACTTGTTTATACATATTCCATCTTTAATGACAAATACCAATAAATCTCACATGGAACCTTGAGGTGCCTTCATTGTCCTCGTCAGCAATGCAAATAAATTATTCCTTTTAGTTTCTTAATTCTTGGATTCCTATGTCATTAACATTTTCTTTTGTAGCCCTTTGCAAGAGGAACTACTATGTTCTCCTTTATTCACACTACTTTGGAATGCTGAAGGACAAATACTCATTTTTTCTTCTCAAGAAAATAACCTGATTCAAGACTGCACTAACTACAGCTCCTTCAAAGGCTTTCTCTTAACTTATATGGGCATGACTTAGATAGAAAAAGCCTCACATTTTTATAAATCAGAATTTTCTCAACTCAACTAGTATTTGCCTTTGGTTACAGCAGTTGCTTCAGACACACAAACCCTAGCAGTGCCCAGTAGCTCTGGCCAGACCTGCCAGGAGTGAAGTATTTCAGGCTTGGCAAAACAAAATTCCAATTAAAAAACTATTAAACTTACCCAAAAACTTGGTTAGCCTGCAACATGAGAAGATACACTGACAACAGCAAAGTGGCAGAAGTATCCCAGGCCTGACTTAGACAACAGAGGTTGCAGAGGTACGCTTAAGGGCCTAAGTTATACTGCAAGAAGCTTTTCTTTGCATTACGTAAGACAAAAAGAAGTCAGATTTGCAACAAAACATAACTTCATATTGAGGTAGACACTGGAGTGACATGTTGAGCCACTTATCAAAAGAAACCAAGATCACTGGTACATACACCTAATTGTTCAGGCATAGTCTGAAAATCACTTGGGGTCTCCTGTGGCCCCTGGGGCGACAACTGTGCCGACAGCAGAGGGAGCATTAAACTCATTGCCCATGGTAAAGTGTGGGGAGTGATACCCATGTTCCTATAATCCTTGTATGGGTAGGATGAGCTCATTAGCCTTCTGGCAGTCATCCTAGGAGAAGGACAACTCTGATTCTGAGCTCGTTTAGCCCTGTAAGGCCTTCCATCTAAGTGGTTAAACCTCCATCCTAAGGACTTCGCTGCCAGCATCCAAGCTTGCTAGGCCCTGGCAGATGAACCTTAGGACTAAAGAGTGGCTCCAGCTCTGCGCATGCTGTGTCTCACCCAAAAAACAATCCATAGCGCAGGCTCGAGGGTGCTATCTGCTATCCTCTTTTTATCAGCGCGCTTGGAAAAGGCGCTGATGAGGAGTGTGGGTGGAGCCCTCCCTGGATCTTCGTTCCCAAAGCCTAGCCACGACGATGACACCCAATTGTTGTATTTAACAATTTTACAATGGAAGCTTTCCTATTCGGGGCTTGAGTTTTGTGGGGCTTTTTGTGGTTTGGTTTTGTTTGTGTGTTTTTTACTTCTACATACTCAGTTTGGAGGTTTTGCTGTTTACAGATTTGAAGACATAAAATAAAGCAGAAACTACACAGTTAAAGCACACATTTGGCTGACCAATTCAACCAATTTATATGCTTACACATATGAATGCAAGGATTTTTTTAAAGTGTCATGAACTTCATTAGAAAAAGTCCACATTCAGAAGCCTTTTGCTTAGGTACTGGTGCTACATTAACTTTATCAACTATCATGAAAACTCAGGTTTTTTTCTTACGTCTCTGCTGCTTCTTCCACCTTAGAAAGTAATTAATCAAAATCTCTGGCAATGTAAACTACAGTTCTCCAGACTGTTATATGCTGTAACTAGGCAAAAGCATACTTAAAAACAAACAAAACAAAACAAACTAGCTAACTAAAACAACACTTTAAAAAAACACAGGGTTTGGTGGTTGTGGATTTCTTTTCTTGTTACACGTTAGGGCTACCGTTGAGCATTCCTGGCAGATAATATCCAGTATACCACTGGAGATAGAATGTTATTTCTGATATTTTGTTTATATTTCTCAAAATATTTTAACTAAAATTGCTACAAAAAAATCAACACATTCTGTAGTGTTGAGTAGAAAGCAGAATGGATTTTTTTTTTTTACACACACACACAGAAAGCAGTGTTTTCATTTACAATCCTCTTTAGGATTTTATCTTTACACCTTAAAACCAGGGGTAGTTCTTGAGAGTAAAGGGTAGTGGGGGGAAAGTATGCTTCAGCAATTACAACACACAGCCTGTGTTCAAACTTACCTCATATATAACTCATCTTTCCAATCATTCTTCCAGAGTCCTGCATTTCACAGTACAAAATGATATACTCTCTGTCCTGTGCCCCATGGCCCACAGCCTCCTTCTTCACCCACACACATATTCACATACCTTCACCCACACACTGCAACTGTAATCAAATAACAGTATCTGAAATACTTTCCTATTGCTAAGCCTTCTCTGTATAAAACCAATGAGAAAAGCAGGAGAATAAGTAGCTTTATAAGATGTTAGTATACAGATCAAAAGGAAATCCAGCATGATGTTCAGAAAGTACTCCAGAATATCATCAACCACTAGCTGAAAGATAGGTCCCCTGGCCTTTAGAACCTAGCTGTATTTGGATTCATGAGTTTGCCATTTAACGTCCTCTTGGAAACACTTCTTATCACTTTTGGAGGAAGGTGATGATTTTAAGCACAGAAGTAGAAGAGAAATAGGATTGAAGCAGACAAGTACTGCAGCATTAAGCTGATAGGGAACTCAGCTAAACTTTACTAATACAAATAAATTCCTTGAACAAAGAAGTATCTTCTGCTGTACAGCTACTTTACAGATACTTGGCATATCCTTACAAGGAACTCAAAAAAACCCCAAACCAACAACAACAAAAAAAAAACCAGGGAGAATGGGAGACCTTTATGAAACTGCCCCAGAACTGGCTTAACCAGGAGCACTCTACCCCTAGAAAGAGCTCAACACCCAAAGGACCTTACAAGATATTATCTGTCCCATTTCAATCCTATTCCACACTCTCCATCTCATCAAGGACAAGCAGGATGCTACAGAATTTCACAAGCAATTCTATCATCCAGTTGAACTGGTAAAACTGTCAGTTTAAAAACCTAAATCTGGCATGGTAAGGAAATGGACTTCAATTCAGTAGTAATCAAAAAGCAGTTCATCCAGAAAAATACCCCCACAAATCTGACTTCAGTGACTGAATACCAGCTTGCTGAAATTGTTAATTAACCAAAGCTCAGTAATATCCCATGGGATTAGAATGCTCTGTGTTCCACTTGCTTGGGTGCCAAGTCTTGCTATAATAGCTCAATCAAAATTTGCAGGAGAAATTAACAGCAGGTCCCCAGCAGAAAGGTATTTAACTCTCTAAAGATGCAGAGATGATTTAGGCTTTGCCAGCCTATATGCTTTTTCCATTTATTATCAGTTTACATTGTTTGATCAAGAACACTAAGGACAAATTGTAGTGAAACCAGTAACAAACACACCCCAAGTTATTGCTTCTGAAGAGGGCTATATTAGATAATTACAACTGAAAATGATTTATATACAGATTCAATTACCAGTATCCTGGTTTTATGCAGGAAAAACGAATTTATTTTGCACTATGAGTTTCCTAACATAATTCACAATGATGCCATGGTCCACACTTCTACTGTCACTCGCTCATTTATCTCAAAAGGAACAAGAAACAACAGCAAGGACTTTTTATTATTTTTTGATAGAGAGTCACAGGTTCTCAAACTAATCCTCACCCTCAAAATCACAAGGCTATGCATTAGTCCAAGTCATTTGGAAAGGCTTTTCACTTTGTTCAGAACAAAAACAACCAAAATCCCAAATCTTCAAAATATGAAGCAACTTAAACTCAAAAAGGCTCTTTCAAGCAAAAGCCATAAGACTCAGGATTTCCAAGCCTAACTGCAGCACCCTAGCTGCTAAACAAAACTGTCTTCACCTTTGTCACATTTACTGGTGAGACTTCGACCTGGCAGTCAGCCTCATTATTTCAGGACTTTACTGATTTCCCTTTCCCTTCCCAGTAAAATACTGCTGTCAAGATTTAATAATAGCATGAAGCAAAGAAATATTGCCCAGAATCCTAAGCAGAACAAAAAAAATTATCTCAAGTTTAAAAAAAAAAAATAAAAATTAAAAAAAGAAAAAAAATCCAAGTTTATATACTCTGGGAACACTCTACAATGAATTAACATCACATAACATTTTCACTAACACAGTTTCGCTTTTCAAAATGGAAGTCAGATTTATTCAACATTAAGTGTAACAACACATCAGAAATCAATATCCACTTATAAAATAAAGCAAAGTAACATGAATAAGCACAGGAAAATACCATCTGAGACTCTCCAAGCAGGACATTTCTCATAAGACTCACAGAAAAAAAAAGATTTTTTAATATGCAAACAGACTCAATTCCCAAAAACTCATTTTTTTCCAGTTGTAAAGCAATATATAGCAAATGGGAGGTAAACTAGAAAGGAGAATGAAATGCATCATGCTGTACAACATCAAAGAAATACTCCAGCTGCATTTGTGTACAGCATTAACAACATGCAGTAGATGAGGTCAAAAGCAAGTACAGTGTGTATATACTAGAGAGACAGAAACTAGTCAGTCTGAGGGTTTTGTTTCTTATTTTAGTTCAACTTATGAAAACAAACAGAAGCTAAGAGCAAACAGAGGAAGAGCAGAATTGGCATGAAGAATAAGATCTCTTCCCAGAACAGTAAAGCGTCTTAAGATTTAAATTATGCACATATTTACTTGTCTTGGTCCTCTTCCTGCTATGTTATTGAAACAATCCTAGATCAAATGATGGGCTTTATGCAAATATCTACATTTTTATAAAGCTGTAATTAAAAAAACAATGCAAGTCATTCAAATTCTGCTAATCTTTTAAGTCAGGCATTAATATGCTGAACACTCACTACAACTCAATGTTATTTAAATTAAAAACAAAAACAAGGCAAGTCATCTCCCAAATAGCTTTGCTGAAATGTAGGATATTTTAATTTTTGTTGCTTGGAGGAGAGCAATGTGAAAACACACATGCTACCCCATTCATTTAATTAAGAACTATTTAAAGCACTCTTGTTGGGGTCTTTGTTGATTCTAGTCCATTCACCAGAGCCTGACAGATTTCTCTTGTCCTTTATTTTATTTTTAGTTAAACAGCAGGGTTGTTGTTTTTTTTTTTAAACAAACCCCCAAGATCTCCTATAGTTTTTGTCAGCTATTGAAAAGCAAGCAAGCATAGCAAACATGCAAGTTATCAGAACTAGATAGCCAAATATAATTAACTACAAATTTCCAAGCAATAAGTACATCTACATTCCCCTGGGGAGACTGGGTCTTATTGGGAGATGGATTTGAAAGCTGATAAAGAACACAAGCCACTTGGTTCACTTCAGAAGTTCTCTGCCTTCCACCTGAAGAATTCAAGGAAATCTACCACCAAACAAGCTAATAAGCCAGTACAAACATTCGACATTTTAATCCATTTCACTTACAATGGACTGATGGCTAACAATTCAAGACTGATTTTTGTAGGGCTGGACATACTGACCTTAGTTTTAAATGAATTCAAGTTTGAGAATTGTGCATCAAGTTAAGATACAAATAAAAAAAAATATGAAGAATTTAAGAAGGATTAACTTTACCACTCATATACAAACTGCACCAGTCAATGCTGTACCTAACTCAACTGAGGTACAACAGTGTTTTTACAAAATTATCCAATCACAATCTGGTCTTTAAAATACATCTACAACTTATGTATTAGTAATTCTCAGATGAAAAATGAATACTTTATTCTAAACATGAACCTACTATCAGTACCTGTTTATTTTTTTAACAGTAGAGGGATCTCAAAGAACTGAGTTGAATTAAAATGAAAGGAATGTAAACGAGAAATTCTTAATTCAGATATCTTCAGCAAGTATTAAACCAAAATTGCCTTTAAGACACGTTACTGAAATCATTATCCAGAACTGCTCCAACATTTGGCAATTGTGTAAGTTAGTGGTGGAACTATAAAATTTCATGTTGGGTCATAAATGGAGTAGAAATATGAAAGTAATGTCCTGCAGAGTACCTCTAGAGAAGAAAGGGGTTTTCTTCTTGGATAGGAGTTACTGATCTGAAAGCTTTGAAACTGAATGTACCTTTCATCTCCAGCAATGTAAGTCATGAGTATTCCTTAGTCTTCTGACCTTAATGCAGGTGAAATACCTCTGAACTCTTTTTCACCCTCTACAATGAGCAAGAGGAATTTCATTTTGACCTCCTCAAATGTGCTTTCCTTAACATCTAAGTAAAGACCAGCCTTTTTTGCTGAAGCATCAGAACATACACACACTTTGGTAAACTGAGATTCAAAACTGTAGAAGGGAAAAAGAGGTAACACAAATCCATTTTATTTCTGAAATACTGAAGTGGACTGCTAAGTACTGGCATCTTGCTTAAGTAATGTCAGATACAAGAGCAATTGGAAATAACAGTTTAAAGGTTAATATTGTAACAATTTATATGAGTCAGTGCATTCTGCTTATGCAGGAAAGGATTAAGTGGCATTACAGATCAGCACCATCTCTCTAGTGCTGGAGAACTATCTGTTGAAAAACTGTATGACACTGTTGAACTGCTACTGAAGCCTCAATGAATGTTTATCTAAACATTTGCATGCTGTCAGGCAGTCAAACTCTACTGGAAGGAGCCTTTTTTGGTTATTGGTTATACCAACATCTGTGTTTAAGTCATATAGAAAAGTTTACCAGCACTTAGAAACAAACAGCCTTAGTAGGCTTAACCATTACTCAATGAAGATGCAACAAACAAGATTAAAATGCCTACAGCAACGCAGAGCAAGCAGTGTTTCAAACATGAGATAGTAACTCATCATTTTAGCCAGTGCAACTAGAACAGATGAGAAAACTGTGTTCACCCTACTTAACATATTGCACAAGGAGATAAGCAAAGAGGTCCAAGAACCAGCAATTCCTCTATTTGGCTTAAAAAAAAAAAAGAGTATTTTTTAAGATAAAACATTCAGTTTACATTTATCTCCCCTGCTTGTAAATAAATAAAAAATAAATGCTTCTTTGCATACATTACAAAATTAAAGTAGCAATTCCTGTCCAGCACTGTATCTTGGAAATGGAACTATCGTGAAGCTCTAAAAGGTGGTGGTACAAGAAACAATAATTGAAGCTCATCTTTCTCTTATGCATGCTCTTTTCCCATGTATTGGAAAGCAAAAGGGCACAATCCTAAAAGCTTCAGCTTCTAATTAATTTTATGTTTTTAAGCTTTCAATCAGTTGTAAGTTAATGCCTAACTTAAGTTGACATCCATAAATATCATAAGAAAACTGAATTTAAATATCATTGGCTTCACCATCTCCAACAGTTCCAAATGAGGAACTATATTCTTACTGTAACATTACTACCTTGACTATGATGGGGAATCATCCCTCTTTCAGCAAACTGACCAGAGAGTGGAGCACCTGCTACCTCTAAGTATCAGTGAAGTGGGGAAAGAAAAGTTAACATATGCATGAAACTGTAAATGAGTAATTCTAAATTCCAACACTGAGCAGGGAAAAGGAATCAAATATGTTTTAATCTCAAAGTCCAATATAAGTTAAGTGCATTTCCCATGGCAACCAGAAATGCCTTTCCTAAAATATTTAAACTATTAGGAAATATGTCACAAAGTTTTGGTAAAAATTGTGGAAAGGTTTAGTTTTTTTCAGTTTTGGAAGAACTGGAATTTTTTTTTCTTCTTTATATAGAATCACACACTTGACACTTCTTCCTTTTACAGGTAAAAGACTTAAATGCTAATCTCTTCAGGGAGAGGCCTTTAAGCAGTTTCCATAAAGTGGCTGTTGTCCTGACAAAGAACTCTAACAAAATATTTAAGAAAGCATCTTCTGAAAAATAAAGGAGCATTTAAAATGGAACTCAGATTTTAACTCTCCTTAAGGCAACACTACAAATGTTCTGATCATAACCATTGTGAGTTTAGAGCTTATGAAGTCCTCAGCAATTTATGGATGATGACACTAGATGATTGTCTCAAATGTCTGACATGTGTCACAAAAATCTTAGTGATTGGAGTGCTGGCTGGACTCACTGACTGCCAGCCAGCCTCAGTTACACCGTTAAGCAAACACAAAACCAGAGGAACTTCTAAAGCAGGTCACCTCACTTCTGAGATTTTGACACACACCAGGTAGCTCAACATTAGTCAGTGCTCTCAACATACCATAGCAAAAGGATGCTAACAGTTCTAACACAAGCATTTCTACAGTAGCCATAGTAGGAGCAATGCAAATCACTTAGATTGTGGATAAATTTAGAAGGCAAGATGTGCAAGGGGTCTACTGACATAAAAAATAAAAATACCTCAACTCTATGAACTTAAAATTACAGTTTGTGCTCCAACATACAATACTTACCACTTCTGATCATATTTATTTAAACTTTTCATTCTATAATAGTTATCAAGTAGAAGCTATAAAGTTAGAGGACAGCAGGTGATAAACTGAGTGTTGAGAGCAGTCTGTGCTCCAAAGGTTTGACATTGTCAAAATCTATCACTGTGACAATTTCAACTGATTTTTTTTTTTTACAATTCCATTATGTATTTTTTTCCAGAAGACAGTTAAATTGTGTATTTAAAAAAAAAACCTTCACACTTAAAACTCACAGCCCGTGGAGAGTCCAATACATCCTCTATTTCAGATTTTGGTTATACTCACTAGAGACAACTGAATTTGTCTGTTTTGGCTTCTCAATATTTCAGTTTGCCTGACTTTTGATGTCAGGATTAGGCAGTGCTGTCCTCCCACTCCTCAGTACCAGATTTTTTTTCACATGTATAGATATTTACTTTCCAGTAAAAAAATGCCACTTCATCATCTTTGGTAACGACACAGTTCCTCAAACCTTATACTTTAAGATCCACTATCGAGCTTTGGATCTTACTTTAAACTGGATTATTGCTATAGCCTTTCTTAAGTGTAGACATCAATTGAACATTTTTCTGGTAGCAGTCTTCTCCCAGCTGTTTAACAGACAAAATAAGTTCCTTACTTTTATGTACTTTTTCCCTTTGTGCATGTTCAAGGACCTCATCTGGCTTTTAACTACCACTCTGAAGGCTCAGCATTGAGGTGGTTCTCTGGCACCATTTTTTTTACATAACTGCCTTTATTTTGTCTACCAGGTACAGGGTGTACAAATGTTGTTCAAAGAGACCACTGTTACCTTGCAATGACTTTCTCTGAAGCTCTAGCTGTTCAATCTGATGATTCAGAGAATAATGGAACAATATTGTGTTCTCATTATTTTCTATTCCACTGATTTTTCTCTTCTCCAAACTTTATCAGTTGATTCCTCCTATGCTCTCCTGTATATATGACATACAGTCATTCTTTGTTGGACAGTAAAACTAGGGATTCCTTCTGTTCCCTTAAGGAATTAATCAATGTAGCAGGATCTCTAAGGTAGTTGCACATATAAGGTCTCCATCCCGTTTTCTAACTCTCCTCTTCTAACCACTTCACTAGCCAATGTAAATGCTTCTGTTCACATCCCTACCACTTCTTGAGGACAGAACTAACACCTTGGTTATGTACAGTGTAACCTAAGTAGAAAATGGTAGAAAACATGTGTACCACTTGGTTTCAATTAGCTACAGGTTTTGAAGGCTCCTTACTAGAAAAAAATGTAGGCAATTAGTGAATTAATTCTTTTATACAGTACGGCATGTACATATTGGCAAGAAGTGAGCCCCTAATCACAGGTCCCTGGCAGTGGCACCTGTTACTGAGGCAACCAGAATACCCCTATGGAAGAGCTGGAACTATTTAGACATCTCTGGGTAAATTGCTTGTGTTCACTGGAGCAAGAAGTATTTCTTTGGAATGTACCTCAAAAGAAATTCCTGCTCAGTATTAATATTTTCAAATGAACTGAATAAAAGGCACTGTTGCTTGAGCAGTACATTTGTTGTCTCCAACTGTTTAAAAAAAAATAAAAATGTTTTTGAACAACTAGCTACTGTTGCCCTAGAGAAGGCTTCCTTTTTACCTCGTAGTGATTTCATCTCTCCCTAGAACTAGAAAAGCTTAACATAAAAATTGCTTTTATCTGAAGCATGTTGAGTCTCACCTTTATAATTCTGTATCTAAAATTATGAGTTAGTATAACAGTATGCATTAAAAAGTATACCATTTACCTCAGATATGTTCAAACAGCTAAATCCTCAAACTATAGAAAAATAAAGCATATGAAATCTTACAAAAAAGGAGGACATTAAGATATTAATAGCTAATAAAAAATAATAACTTACACACAACAGTAAGCATAAGCAATGTAGCCTACAACAGCTTTCAATTAACAGGACCTCTGAAACATGTCAGTAAGCATCAGCTAAAATTGGAACATTGCCAACCACAATTTCCAATTTATTATCTTTACAACAGTACAAACTTCCACAAACCAAATGTCCATTGTCTGTCAGTCTGTAAACAAAAGCTACTATCCCCCCTCCTCATTTTAAGAGGGTGAACATTTTCAGTCCTCAGTCAAGTTTCATATCCATCACTTGCATAAGGAATCTTTTATTTTTTTTTTCTGTCATACAGCCTGCAGTGAAGTAAAATCACAGTGAATGAGTGTCCTGGGAAAAAACATCATCTTTACAGCAGGACTTAAACCATTCTAATAATAAATGCATCTAACAAAGCTTCCCATAATAAAAGCATAGCAATTCCATTTCCAGAAATCAAGTCAATTAGAAATCCTAAGTTCTACTTAAAAAGCCCAAAAGATCTAAAAGTGAAAAGATTCATTTTTTCAGTCAAATACAAGTCTTTTCAGTTTCACTTGCAGAGAGACTTTTCCAGTCTGTAAAACAGTAGTGCAATTCAGTTAGTTCTACTTCTTTTATTTTTCTTAAAGTCCAGTAGATAAATGTCCTAGCTCTACGGAAAGATAGGAAGATGCTCCGGTAAACAAGAAAATTTGGTAAGCCCAAGAAGGCTTCCTAGTCCGTTAAAGCTTAGAAGTCCAAAGTGGCTTAAAAATGATTTATGAATACACTAAAAAAACCCCAACAAAACAAAACTTGAATAAAAAAAAAGACAACCCCACTAAAAAAGAAAACTAAAAAAAAAAAGAAATAAATAGGCAGAAATGAACGTAAACTGTCTGAACTTTTTAATGATTTCTCATTGACAGCTGGCACAACCTTTGACAGTACAGTCAGTTAAATATAGTTAACCTACAGAGCATTCCATTAGGGCATCCAGTCCAGAATGCTCAAATGGAATTACATTCCTAAAGATTTAAAAAATAGAGTTCTTATAACATTACTATATGTTTCCTCTGCCCACCTCACTTACACTTCTTCTTAAAGAAGCTTTTTATTTTTGATGGCTTTTTGGTTTTTTCACCATTTTGGTACAGGTCCTGTGGGATGCTACTTATCCTAGGGACAGAAGAAGCAGCTTCATGGCTGGGTTTACTCTCACTGTTAGCCGAAGAACATGAGGTGTGCCGAGGCTTTGGGACTGGAATCCCAGTTGAAAGCTGGTTCATGCTGCAGGACTTCTCCAGGATTCCATTATAAACTTTGCTTGCAGGACTAAAGATCATGCTCTTAGTTTCTGCCATGCCTACACAGTCAGGAGAGCCTCTAGAAATATCTGCAGTTAGCGAAGAGGAGTCTCCTGTAGATGATTCCTCCATGGAGAATTCTTCTGGGGATACCTTCTGAGGAGAAACTGTCTGGTACATCTCAAGACTTGCTGGAGGAGACTGCTTCCTTCCAATAGATGAATTTAAGGAGTCACATTCCGAACCTGTTTCCTGTACTTCCCTATGCCAGAGTAAAGAGAGAAGAAAATATAATGAAACTTCTACTTCCTTCTTGTAGTTTAAAAGGAATTAATTTAGAATCAATAACATTAGTCTAAAAGCACCACCCACACTTTCCTTAGTAGTTAGTTAACAAAAAAATTTAAGTTAAACATTTTAAGTTACAACTTGCATTACATCATTTTATTACTAAACTTAATATAATTAATTTGTGCAATCTTGTTTTGTGGGCAGCAACATCTGCCCAGAATCAGTCATTTGTATCTCACTTCAAAGAACAAAAACTATCTTTCTGGCACATGAAGTCAGAACAGTTATGAAATAAAGAAGGAGAATTAAGCCTATCATATACAAGAAGTTTCTTCAGGACAAGTGTCCCTACCTTTTAACAAGCTCATTTGCTCCTTCCAAAAGGAATTTAACCTTTTCCTATGAGGCCATGTAACAAGAGTAGGTACACGCTCAACATGCTGTAAGAATTGTGTTACCATCCATCTTCTCTTCGCCCAGTAGCTGACACTGCTTTTGATCCTAGTTTCAGATGTAAAAGCCAGTAACATATTGTAATGGAGAATCAGGGTTAGTTCAGTGCACCCTGGATTGTAACATTACTTAACTGTTTATGACATGCTAGCTATTTACATACACATACCAGATAAAAACCTCTCTCTGTTCCATGTGAACTATATTCATTTATATTATCCTATAGATTACTTTAACTTTGGCTTGGTTCAACCTCTAATTCTAAACTGTTAGTCTCAAATAATCCTATCAGAGTTCCAATTGCTGTCTGCTAATTTCCGTACCATTGTTTATCAGCAGAGAAGTAAATGGCTTCCTCCTCCTCTTCAGTTCGATAAAGAGCTGGGCAGCTTGACACAGAAAGGATGTCAGGGTCAGGGGAATGCAAAGCATGCTGAGACTGGGGAGATGATGGCACAACATTGCGTCTTGACCGACACAAGCTACTGCTTCTTGCCAGCGTGCTGGGAGGTTTTACAATGGACCCTGGGGCAAAAGAAAAGCAAACCAAAACCCTCCAAGTGACATAGACGTTAACAGTATCTACTCTGAAGACTAAGTGGCAGATATCTCCCTGAGCCATAGTACTTCTTAAACAGCTTTAACATTGCTCAACGGTTTAGGGGGAAGAAAGACTTCCTTGCCTTACACATTCTACATTAGATGAAGCAGCTAACCAAGACGCAACTGCAGCAGTTTTATACTTGTCAAACATTACTCTGACCATGTGCCCCAAAGCTCTGACTCACTATGCTCTCTTTGAGAAGAAAAAGATGAAATTCTACTGAAACTCCCACCCCTTTACAAACTACAAAGAGCGGTGCTGTTTATTACACAATATCTTCCATTTTACTTTGTGGTGATTTGAATCTTAAAAGATGGAAAAGTTTTGCAATTTAGGTATACTTTACCAACAACCAACTGAAAAACACTGTATTAGTTGGAAGTTATGGTAGACACAGAAGACCAATTTCATTTATACAACATGATAGAAAAATACATAATTCAAACTCATTTTAACCTCAAGAATTTCATAGTTGATAACACTTTCTTTTGCCAGGCTAACTATGAATTTCCAGAAACAAAAATACTAAGAACGGGTGAAGAAAGCAACACAAGGCTTGACCAGGAAAGTATGTTACAGGAAGGGGCAAACTACAATATTCCAAATCCAATTCTTCCTTCAAAGGATGATAATGTAGGAAGAATTCTATGGAAATAAATCTACAGACCCGTTTTCAGGCTAGCTGTTATGAGCCTCAGGATTTCTCTTACCCCTCCTGATGTTCAACATGTTTACCAAACACAACACACTACAAAAAGTTCTGTTAGTTTTGTAGACAAAGATAACTTTCAACACTGACTGATACAACATCCATTAGCTAAATACTCCCAAATGAACTGAATTTCAACAAAAGAATTAATCAGAACTGCAAAAAACCTCAGTAAAGTTTAAATGAAGTATGCTCTTAAAAACTGTAAAGTCTTTCTTTAACTGCAGTTCCTCTCAAGTAACTGGACTTTGCTTTCTGGCTTCACTTCTATGCAAGATCTAAATAAGAAGAGTGACTAAAAAAAAAACTAAACTACTAGTCTGAGGTCTTATATACATATCTAAATGTTTTGTCATTTTAGAACATCTGGAAAGTCACAATAATGAAGAAGCTCTTCATTTTGAAATCAGATCATAGGTTTCTCCATACAGACTGGAAGTTTAGGCATCCACATTTTACCCGTCCATCCTAGATACTTCTTGCTAAGGTTTAAGTCAAAGCCTTCACAGAGAAGACAACTAGAGATATATAATTCTTTAAAAGTGATCAGAACTTGCAGTAAGTAGCATTGCAAAGGGATTAACGAACTTTTCAATGTGGTCTGTAGAAAAAAGGTTGGTACATTCAGAAGAAAAATGGGTGCCCAAGGCACTCTGAACAAAGTCAGCAGAGTGGGAACCGTTCTCATTGTGCTATTTTAAAATACACTTTTAATTCCTTCTGAGAATCCCAGCCCTGGAACTGAAACATGTACACATCTGACGAAGTTTTCTTCCCCGTTCATTCCTCAGCTTGATACCTCGTTTGAATAGCCATATGGGAGCTAGTCTTTTTGATTTGCCTCTAGAGTCCAGTTAATCACAACTTCTGTGAAACAGGCTCTTGTATTGACGTAATGACTCAAGATACAAGGGTGGTCTGAATCTCTAGTGTATATTTTTTGATCAGTTTAGCCAAAGCTGGCTTTCTTTCCCTCCAACAATCAGCCTCTCTGCCTCACAATCAAACAACACACTGTATCCAAACACAAACGTTCTGCCTGAAAGCTTCCTTTGGACAACAAAAGCATTTTGTTCTAGCCACTAAAGAATGTTTGAAAAGCTGCGTGGCATGTGGCCTCTCAAACAGTGTGATCTTCCTAGAAGTTCAAGGGACCCCAGACTAACACCATCTCTTCCATCTTAAAGAATAAAAGTGCTAAGAGAAATTCAGCATTACTCACTATAAATTTTTGTCCAAGTGGCAATTCAAGTATGACAAGCAGACTCTCAAAACCTTAGTTGGATTTACCCCACCAGATTTCCCACTGGAATGAAAAACAGGCTTTTTCTTCATATTATCTTTATTGCAAAATCCAGTTTTCAGTTTTTGCAAATCCCAAGTGATGCATCTGAAATACTAGATAGAACTTTGGTCCTTTTGACTTTGATCCAATCCTATTTGATTTCAGCACTCTTCTCCCACCTGATTTTAAAATCCAACACCTCCATTACTAACAACAGGGAGAAGTTGTGAACTCCCCACTTACCATGAAACTGTGAAACTATTGGAGGAGTATCTTCATCTAAGTCATCAACTCCCCCTGCAATCGGGTATGGAGGAATGGAAACTCGAGGCATAACCACCCAGCTGTGATCAGAGTAGAGAGAGGAGGTCAAGCTTGGTAGGCCAGAATTGTGCGCTATTTGAAAACCACAAATCTTCTCAATCTGTTGCCATCGATAAAGACGCTCTCGCAAACATGTTGTCAACTCAGAGAGTGCTTTCCTGAAGAAAAACACATACTTAAATTACCTAAACTGTTCTTAATGATAAAGCAAAGCAACACAAGTGAAGTCATTAGGAATGTCCAAGTATTTGCATCTTAGTATCTTTTAAACTGTTTTACTTAAAAGTGCAAAACCACTAAGAATCTAGATTCCCTAAGTCTCAAAAAATTCCATTGTTCCAGGAATAAATAATTAGGAAAGAATATGCCTCCTAATAATACTCTTACTTTGCTTCAAGGATTTTATGGTCCACTTCATCCAGGGAGGAGCTGTGTGCAACATGTAATGTTCCAAATACAGTGCTTCTCTTCTTTTTTATCTTTTCAGCCTAAAACACAAGATAAAATGAAATGCATAAAGCTAGGAGTTCTATACTTAACATAGATGACAAAACATTAGCAATATTGACAGGTAGCAAACAACTTCTCAGAGGAAAAGAAAAAAATCCAAATGCTTATCTGAATAATATTTATTTGCTACTTCATATATCAGAAAAATCTTTAAGTGGCTGAAGAGTAAGACTTAGTACCTCATCTTTGGCAATTGCCAGTTGCATTTCTGCATGCTGTCTTTTGATATTATAATATTGTACTTCAACTTCATGTGTTAACTGAAGCCACTTCTGCAAAGCTTCAGGAACAGACCAAGTACTTCTCAGCTCAAATTCCTTCTCAGCCTTTTTTAAAGCCATGCGGACCTAGCAATCAAGAAGAAATAGAAGTTTCACCAAGAGGATCGTTAGAACTGACAGCAGGAAAACAGTGAAATATAAGCAACTTTTTATCTCGCAGCAAAATACTAAGATTTCACAGAAATTTGGTGTGTGCCAAGAGATGTCAGGAAGATAAATCTGGCATTTCTGAAATATAGCATACAAATTTCCATATACTATCTTATACTCAGATCTTTTTTCCTTATGATATATAGACCCTAACTTTAAGTTTAAATACTTTTGTAAGACAGCATTTTTATTTAGTACAATAAATCCAATTTACTGCTACTCAGAATAGTGATACAAAGTTATTACTCATAACTGAGAACAGGAAAAAAAAAGTGTTTCTATGTATTTTGCTCCATAAATTAAACATGATAACGTAATATACAAAGTGTATGTCTTTTTATAGTTTCAGGATTATTTACTAGATAATGGCATGATTGACAGACAATCATTAAGTGCTCTTCAAATTTTTCCATTCAGCATTAGAAAAATGCTGCTTTAAAGACTCCGAAGGATCTAATAAAACTAAGATGAATTTAAAGTCAATACTAAAATTATAAACAGTTTGCAGATACCTGTACTAGCTCTTCCTCTGCATATTTGAGTCTGCTGAGCTCACATTCAGCTCCCTCCCTCAACTCCCTTAGGCGATGAGCTTCCCGTTTTGCATCATTGATCTCATCCATCATTTTGCGCTCCAGATTTTGCTTTTCCACAGCAACATTTCTATTCTCTTCTTGTGCCTTCTCAAGCCTTCACAATTGAACAAAAAATATGAGAAAATACACAGCATATTCGTTAGAAGTTACAGTCCTCAGGAGATATCTCCAGCGACAGGGCAAGAGGCAATGGGTACAAATCAAAACACAAGAGGTTCCAGCTGAACATCAGGAAACACTTTTTCACCATGAGGGTGACTGAGCACTATTAGAGGTTGCCCAGGGAGGTGGTAGAGTCTCCATCCTTGGACATATTCAGAAACAACCTGGACATGGTCCTGGGCAACCTGTTCTAGATGATTCTGCTTGAGCAGGTAGGGCTGGACAAGATGACCTCCAGAAGTCCCTTCCAACCTCTACCATTCTGTGATAATAAGGACTGTGCAAGCTTCATGAATCAGCAGCAATTACATCACACAATGTGATGTCCACATCTGACAAAATATGAAAACTTTTAGTAAATCTTCACTGAATGTGTAATAAGATCAAAATAACTCCTTCCAGACAACTGAGTTACAGGTGCACTAGAGAAGACTATCAACTCTCACACTGCTAAATAATCAATAGAATCAGTTCAGGTCTATTTCCATCTTAAGACCTTAATAAAAGGATAAATGCTTCCATTTCCATGTATGTAAGTATTCCAAAGTAAACTGTAATTACATGAAAACAACAGTAGATATTTCTAAATCTGTAAGCAAAAAAAGATTGAATCTCTATTCTTTACCTTCATTGCCAAGTCCATATTGCTAGCTAAAACATCCAAGAGCAATATCTATCCAAAGGAGAAAAAAATTTAAAAAATAAAAATAAAAAATCACAAATTCCATGCAAAATTAAGATGAACAAAATTCTAAGGCATCTTCCTGCAAATAATTTACAACTGTAAAGGATCTGTATTGGTATTTAGCTTTAAAATGAAAGAACAACTAAATATTATCTTTTTGGTTTTAATACCTTTCCTGCAAGTCAAGAAGACTTTGCTCTGCTGTTTGGAGACTTTCTAAGTCCTTCATCATTTTTGTGATGTGTTCTCTTGAAGTTCTGTTCTGTGTATATGCAAACCAGCAGCCTCCAAAACCAATAACTATAGAAACTGTTAATACAAAATCCTTCATCCAGTTATGAGGAGGACCTGTGCAGAGAATAGGAGAATCATTAAGTAGTTCACTGATACAGAAAAGAAGACTATGGATGTCCTCCTTCTATCCCCCACAGTCTAAAAGGCGACAGAACCTGATGCTAAACAGGATTTCAGCTCATTTCTCTCAAACCATCTCCAGCAATTACCTTCCAACCCTTCAAATGCATTCTAGAGCATTTTCCATACAACATAAGCAACTCTGATCTAATGCAATCTACTTGATCTATACTAAAACACACTTCAGATTGAGGAAAGCTTACTGAACTTTTACAGTACATAGTCTGTAACTTCAGTTTAAATTAGATAAGGGAGAGTTTCTCCAATACATTGTATCAGGCCAATAGGAACTTCAGTCATGTTTGAGTAAGTTCTCCCCTAGTCTGCACCCTCTGGAACACCCTATGCTGCGTTAAAAATGCACTTGTACAAAATAAAGCAGATTTTAAAAGGCTAAGCAGCTAATAGAAGCACTTTTAAAAAGCAAGATCTGGATTGATTGAAGATCATATCCAAGATTCACGTTAAACTTCTTTAGTACTACTTTTATAGTCCCTTGAACCTTCCTAAAACAAATTTTTAAATTACAGTTTCTCCTAGCATTAGAGGTATAATGCAGATACAAAATGCTTTTTTCCCCCCTCAAAATCTCCAGCTCAGATCTCTCAGGCTAATTCAAATCAGTCAAGTCAGCTCAGATCTAGCCTGACTTTTGTAAGTCATTCACTACTCTCCAAACTGACCAAGGTCTGGAAGGGTCTCCTAGTTCAGGAATACCCAACATGCACAGTGCCACAAGAGATCTGTAACTGTACAAGCAGGCATGCAGAACACTGGTGATATGGTAAGGAATTGTCTGCATATGCTAAAGTGGGTCAGACATGGAACTGCTGCATTAAATTAAACTCCTTCTTTCTTCCTTGGGGAAGGTCACCCCCTCTCATTTCAGCATCCCAGCTAACACTGTCCAAGCTAATTGTGAAGTGAATGTAATATTAGCTATAAGTATAATTTAAACAGCCAAAAACATTTAGAGGACAAACACCTGTCAAATGAGGTTATACTAAATTTCTACATAATCTTACATGCAGAAGTGAACCTTTGTCCTGACTCCAGTGTCTTGATAACGTTTTTTAATTCATTGCCAAGTTCCACAATGCTTGCCAAACAAGCCATCAGTACATCCACAAAATAGATAAGCTGTCCTACCTACAATGTTAACTGCCACTGAAAATATTCTCTGTTCAATTCTTACAAATAACAGGTAAGAAAAAACTGCACAAAGTTACTAACGTGTCAGCGGTCCAAATAAAACAACATCCAAGGCTTTAAGTTGAAGCTTCTGTCTATGGCTCCGGTCAATTATTTTCAAGTGAGAGATCATGAAAGCATGTTCATTTACTGCTATCCTGTTAATGGTAAGACAAAATATTATCTATTCCATAAGCTATATTCAAAACCAGTTTATGGAAAGAAATACATCAAAGGCATTTTCCATAATTATATAGATTACAGTTAAGTAATTGGAGTGAGAAATATAATACAATGACAGCAGTGCTACAAAAAAAGTATCAGCATGCAGTAAAGAAAGAACATTAAATCATTCCCCTATTCTTTTTTTTCTGGAATAATCATTACATAAATCTATTTGGCATAGTAAAAGGCAACAGTATATTTGTGAACTTAATACATGCAATACTAGAATATAACAGTTACGCCCAAGAAAAGTGGTTCTGCAGATAAGTTTTTGTTGTTCAAAAGTTTGTTACCATATAGAATGATGTGATCATCCACAAAAGCTTCAACAGCAAGAAACAAAACTAAGACAAGAGCATTGGCAAGAAGAATTTATAATTTTAAATATTTTGATAGAAAAAAAATGCAGCCAGCTCTTGAAAACTGCAAGAAGGCTTCTCTTTGATATTTGGCCGTATCTTATTAGACTTTAGGTTCACAGATTTGTTCTCCCAACAACTGGTGTGTGTTTCTAATTATTTGAAACTAATGCCTAAGAAACATTCACCTGGGAAGTGTTGTTCCATTAACATTGCTGTCTCTAAAATTCTTTTCATATTGAGGCAGTTCAACAAATTCTGACAGCCACTGAAGAGTGTCCTCTTGAGTCCAGTTATGAACTGGAAAAAAAAGTCAGTTTAATTACCTTTAATTGTGTAAAAATCAATAGCAAGACATAGAAGACAAGGAGCAGAAAAACAGGTTACAGTGAGAAAAAAGAGTTTAGCCAAACATAATTACAGAAAAATTAGCATTAACATTCACCAAGGTGTTTCTGGCATTTTGCCTTTTTCATTATATGCCTCTCAGAAGAAGCTTAGGCAAACTATAAACAAACAAGCATGAAACCAACAGAAACATTTCTTTATTAAAAATTCCACAGAACTTAATGCTTTGCTTTAGTTTAAATCAGGACAGCATCATGTGACTTTTATCTCCTTAAACTGATCTCAGCCTCGGTCCTTTTCTCCTTGCTACTCTTGCAGGTGCTGTAGCCATTTAAGGTCATGTACCAAGATCTTTCCCAGGATGATGATGGCTTAAGAACTTGTTTTCACAAGAATCTGCATAGAGGCTCATGCCTATGAACCACAAAATGGGAGCAGAGAGCAGATTGAAAGAAAATACTGAAAGACAGAAGCAATTTAACAGGACAACAATTAAATCTCTCTCAAATATGCCTAAAATAGCTGCATTACACACAATATTCCCATTAAGAAAAAAATATGTAAATAAAGAGAGAATGATCAACAATTTTCCTGTAAAACAGCAACAGTCTACATAACCTTTCATAGCTACAGACACTTCAAGAAAATAAGGAAATATTACCCATAAATTTTACCAACAAAAAGCCCAAACACATACACACAAAACACCAACACACACACATAAACCAAAACAAAAATAAAAAACACAGAACACCAAGCACCCACGCATTTCTGTCCCTTACAGACACAGGAAAAAAAAGTCATTAAAATAGCTACTACACACTACAGACTTTATCACTGACAATACAGAGCATGCAATTCCGGAAGATGCAATCCACAGAAATTAATGCGGAGAAGGGAAAAGAAAAAAAAAAAAAAAGAATGCAAAAATGTTTGACTTCTACTGTTGAAAGTATTTTGCAGTCACTGTCAAAGTTTACATAAATTTGTGCTTTTTCTTAATGTAGTAGCAATTTTAAACATATTACGTAAGAAATGAGGTACGTATTGAAGTTGTTTACAGTATAACAAATCACATGTGTTTTATTGCTTACAGTGGTGTGTTGTTTCCTTCACAATATATCAAGGAAACTTCCCCAATCAAGTCAGTTATATTTAGGAAAAAAAGAGTTTTCTCTTTGTTGCCCATCACTGTATGAGATACCTCTATTAGTACAGAAACTGCAAAACTCGCCATTTAAGCCAAGCATAATCAACACATAGAGTCAACTCTTAATCCTGGGATTGCACAGTCTGAACTCTACTCATGCAAATANCCTCTTTTTATCAGCTCGCTTAGAAAAGGCGCTGAGGAGGAGCGTGGGTGGAACCCTCCCTGGATCTTCGTTCGTGAAGCCTAGCCATACATACAGTGGAGCCTTGAGAGGCTCCATGAAATGAAAACATTCACACATCATTTTGTTGAATACAATGCTATGTATTGGTAAGACATCATCTCTATCAGCATTGTCAATTAGAACATGCTAGCTCCTACTAACTAGCGAAGGCTTTAATTTTTTTCCTTTCTTTCTTCATCCAAAAAGAATAAAGTGCTTCACACAGTGCAACATCAACTGACAATTTAAGTTAAATGCATGTAGCATTAAAGAGTAATCATAACTTTTTTCCCTCTCACATCTATATTCACAAAGAGGTTAACATGAGAGAGGATGTTAGCAGTCAGGTGCAGAAATCAGTGTTTACACAGCAGTGCAGCACTCAGATTCCAGACTTGCATCAGCTGTTCTATTTCAGATCACAGTTTGGGGGGTTTTACCTTCTTTTTTTTAACTGTCATAACAACATGCCTGAAGTTGAAGATAACAAAACCATCCCTATATGAAAGCTGCTGCTTGCTGACTCATGTTAATGGCTGATTAGAAGATCATTCTGCTTACCATTTTTCCATATTAAATTTATCATATGGCACAGTGCTTTAGAGTCAGGAGGAAAAACATTCCTTAGTACTCCTACGGGCCTCCTACTTCTTTCCAAAATCAAGTTACATTCAATAACAGTATTTCATAGCAAGGAGTGAATGACAGCCATGTATTAGGCTTAAAGTTGAAAACAGGCTGACCAAGCAATACAGAAAAATACAAGATTGTTCTGTATCAAGTACACATAAGGATTCAGAAGTTAGTTTTGTTTTAGCAGGGCCTTCAGCAGCAACATCAGCATGAATTGTGCTGCCACCAGTAGGTTTATAAATAGCATAAAAAAGCAAAAAAGGCTCCCTGACTATCTTTTCAACATTACAGTTCTTATTTCCTGTCACCCATAAGGGCCAGTCTGCAGTACTTTACTGGTCCTGCCTGAAATAGCATGCAGCATTATCTAACTTATCTTTAGCCAAGCCCTGATTGCATACATTTTCCAATTAAAACAACTACGTGCAAGGCAACCACAACATCTTTATGGTATGTGCAGTTTAGTCCCAGTTGCTACAAGAACACTTGCAACTTTACTTCAGAATACAAGTGAACAGGTGATCACACATACAAACATAAAGTAATTTTTCATCTTTTTCCCCCTAATAAACAAGGTACCAGGCTTTAGGTCACCTCCTACTTTCAAAAAAAAAAAAAAATACACACACAGGGCAGTGGATAAGTGTTTTTGTGTTATAGGGCAGTCTACAGAACATAGTATACATTAATGGTCAAATATACCATAATGGTAAAGAATAACTATCTTTTTTTAAGGTGGTTTGTAAAAACCAGGTTTTTTGTAAGACTCGGATTAGTCTGACAATAGTAAACCATTCCTGAACTCCAGGCTTGACCACCCCAGTTTTACTTCACTAAAAAATCAAGTCCCAGGAGGCAATGCTACATTGCCAAGAATGTAGCACCCTACCTATTCACCAGACAGGTCAGAGAAGTACCTAGCTGAATGCCTCTGCTGATCTTACAGACTCCCTTACTGCTGAGACTAAATATTGGCACATCTCTCTTCAGATACTAAGTTCATATGAACTTAACCCATTAGAGGTGCACAAAAAAGAGAGGCAAGACATCCCTGAGACACAGAACTTTCAGAGATAACTGTACAAAGACTGGTATTCTAACATCAAAACAATTGTTCATCTCTCCCCTTTGCTGCACTCGCAGTTACCACTTCTTTAAGGCCCTTGTAGAAAAAAAGATATTGAAGATATATTTTAATTTTAACCCAACTTTAATACTTTAGAATAGCTGGAAGGCTCTGTATTCATATAAATACTTAGTTAGAAAGAAAAAGAGATAGTCAAATACCATACAAGCACCATATTTATGACATTTACATTTAAATAAAAAACACATGCAACAATAGAAGTCAGAGGACTTTCAGAAAGCAGTGTTTTCTAGGTTTGAAACTGTTATGCTAGCTCCTAGCCATTCCTCTAAAGCAAGTTCACCCTGTAGAATCAGATTATAAGATTAAAAAAATTTAAATGGTCACAAAAAACCTAAGATAAGATAAACTAAACTAAGTAAAAGTCTGCTTTGTACTAAAGGACTCATTGAAACTGTGTGGCAACACAGCAATAATAGGCTGGATGCTGATTTTAGCTATGATACGATTCCTTCCATGCAGGTAAAACCTATAAACCCTGAACATCTTTTCCTTTGCACCAGTAGAGACTATATGCCTTAAGGATTCTGCACCAGGTGGGGATATCAAAAGCTTGCTCAGTGCCAGACATATTAAAGACCAACGTTCTGAGGCTGCTTTCTGTATTTCATTAGTCAATTTTTAAAGCTTTAAATGGACCCAATCCTTAGGGTTCCATTCATAAGATTCTTCTCAAGTAATTACTTAAAAATAACTTGTTTTTCTTAATCCCAAGAGCACCAAACAGCAATAGCTCAGTTACTATACCATCAACCACGTTTTCAGTTTCCTCCCTCAAATCTCACCCGTCTTATATCACGAACATCTTCAACAGAAAACAACTTCCAGCTATCTGACAAATACTTAAGGCAAACATTCACATAAAGCAAGCTTTATGGAAATGAATGGGCAATTCTACTCAGCATAAACCAAGCAGCAATAGACCAAGATGTTTCCACACAAGCACAAATAGGCACTGTCAAATGCACTGTTTTAGAGCTTGCAATTCTCACACAAATACCTCAGACTGCTTAACGAAGTTTCAAATTCCTAGTACTGTCACTTACACTACCTTCCATCCTCTTGTTTAATGCTGTCAAACTGCATTAAACTGGAACTATGAACTAGCAGCATGTAACACAAATAAATTAAAATTCCTAAAACGCCTTTAAAGGAAAAATGGTATTTCCATGTCACCTAATACTAAATTAAAGTAGTTCATTATTTGAGAGGCTTCATGCTTTCTAAGTTACTAGACCACTGTTAACACAGTTTGGAGTCTTATTCTAAGGGCATTCCTGTGGTGTAACTTTAGTTTCCTCAACAAAATGGACAATAAAGCCATTATAAGCAGACACAGTAAGGCCAGACATTCCTTTCAGAATCTTTTTAGTCTTATTCACACTACTAACTACATGCAAGAAACCTGGAACAAAGATATACATAAAAGACAAATTTGGTACTTCCATTATCACTATAGTCTAAATTTTTTAAGAGTTACTTGTAAGTTGAATACCAAACAAGTGTAGGGAAATAACATTCTCTGACAATTTAGTTGCAATACTTTCACTGAACAGGATTTTGTAAGTATTTGTAGAATACTGGAAGAGATGAGGCTACAAATTGTTGGTTAAAATGTAGGTATTTATTACGCAGCAAACACTTAACCAATATATTACCTCAGACTGCACTTAAAAGACTTCTTACAAGGGGCAATGGTTTTAAATTGGAGAGGAGTAGATTTAAATTGGACATTAGGAAGAAGTTCCTCACCACAAGGGTGGTGGAACACTGGAACAGGTTGCCCAGGGAGGAGGTTGAGGCCCCATCCCTGGAGGCATTCAAGGTGAGGCTTGACAGGGCTCTGGGCAACCTGATCTAGTTGGGGATGTCCCTGCCCACTGCAGGGGGGTTGGACTAGATGACCTCCAGAGGTCCCTTCCAACCCAAACCATTCTATGATTCTGTGATTAGCAGAATGTAAGAAGGCATTCCTAGTCTCATTCCTCTTTTACCACTACTTTTAGCTGTTTGACTAATACCAACTTTTAGATTTCTCTGTGATCACCATTAGCACAACACCTTCTGAATGGGGGGGAAGTATTTTTCTCCTAACGACTCTAACATTCTGGACCTCTCAAGAGGAAATTAGCCCTAGCTGGCCTGAATGAGTTTTTAGTCAGGTTTACATAGACCTGTAAATAACAGTACCAAACCAGATTCATGAAGATGCTATAAGATGTCATCCATTTGCTACTCTAAAACTCTTGGTGGAAAAGTTGTTGAATTATGTCTTTTTCAATAACCACCATCATTTTCAACTGTTTACATACCTTCAGACGTTTTCCAGCGCTTCCACAGATCCTCAATAGTGATATGTTTGTCTTCTCTGTGCAGGTGACTATGTTTATTAGAGGCATCCTTGTACTGCATATCTTCCCTTAGGAACTGAAGAAAAGGGTAAACATCACCTTAAATGCTAAAATAACAATTTCTAAGCAGAAACTACAAGGAAATCAGGCAGAAGAGAATCTTTATTATCTCTTCCAGGTGCAAGCAGCACACAATTCATGTAAATTGACTACATCAAAGACTCAGAAAGCAAACAAAATATCCTTACAGGATTTGACTTTTACATTATTAAATCCTAGAAACACTGATGATGCTGTTGCTATTATACTAGGTTTAACATTATCAGTATGCCTTAGATTTACATTGATGACAAAAGTACCACATGAGTAATACTGCACTTTACTATTCTGAAGACATTTAACCAACTTCACCTACTGGAAGACAAGACCATGTTAAGATTTGAAAATGTATCAGTCTTTTATGGATGAGTAATACCTGAATCCTGCTATACTAGTTTGCTATACCAGTTAAATGCAACTGTTTGAGGGATAAGAGAAAGGTGTTGGATAGGTATTACTAAAGTTTTTTTTATTAGATAACAAAAA
Source organism: Bucco capensis (assembly GCA_013396975.1). Taxonomy (NCBI): domain Eukaryota; kingdom Metazoa; phylum Chordata; class Aves; order Piciformes; family Bucconidae; genus Bucco; species Bucco capensis. The sequence goes on along the minus strand of VWZO01000230.1, from coordinate 872,073 downwards.
TTTTACTTCCATTTCATCAAATTAAAAATCCAAATAATCTTAGGATCAATTTCTTCTTGCTAATCATTCTTCAGTGGTTACACTCCAGGCACAGAAACATTACATGAACCTGTTTCATTCCTGTACTCAATAAGAAGCCTGTGTCAAAATACCATACTTTGCCTTTTAGTAAACACGATCAAAAGGAAGATCTTGCAATCATGTCATATAAGGCATTGCTTTATCAGTATTTCACAAGTCACTACAAACATTATGGAACTATAAAATCCATTTTATTTTTATTTCACAAAGGCCTAGAAGCATTGGAACACTGGTTAGCAAACCACCTCCCATTAATAGTAGAAACTTCCCACAGAGATGTCCCTAAAAGCACAGCACGAGCAGTATCCGTGGGTGAAGACCTTAGTATCAGTACCAGAAAACTATTAGCTAAGTCACCATCCTGAGTAGACTGCTTGTTTTCTTCAGCTCCTTTAAGCTGCTCAATAAAATTAGCTACAGATAAGAGTCATGATGGATAAATCAAAAAACAGCTTTTTATGTGGTTGGTCATATGTCATCACCACTTCAAGCAGAGGTGAGGAAAAAGGCCAAGCTAACAATGCACTGCAGAAGACCTCACTTCTTCACAATAAACACAGAAACGGACTGATTGCTGTAACTATACACAAATGTAAAAATATCTGCTGTATAATCTCTGTTGTATATTCATAGTCCAAGTGAGTACTGTGAGCACTTCTCAATCTGGCACAACCACCACAAAGCTGGCAATTTCCACAGCTAACGTGGAACGTGCAATCAAAGGCAGATTATCTTATTCATTCCTGCTTCATGTTTATTAAAGGGTAAACTGAAGAACAGGAAAAAAAAACAAAAAACTCTTGTTATTCACTAATGTCTCTAAGCCTTTCCAGATTATACAGTCTCAGAGCTTGAACAGCAGGAAAGAACTCGTGTTTGCCCACTTCATCTTTTCTCTTCAGACTGCAAGTACCTATCATGAACTACTGTTCCCTCAGTGTGTCTCGAGAGCTTGTGAAAAATGTATTAAAGAGACAGCAAGAAATATATTATAGGTCCCTTCCTGTAAAGACTATCTCCCTTCATATGGGAGTTAAGGTACATGTTAACACTTTCAGCTTTCTAGTGACAGGTGATGCACTGTTCATGGAGACTCCAAATGTGAGGCATGGACATTTGCTTTAAAAACAAACATCATAGGCTGATTGAGTTTCTGAAGAGGAACAGAAGGGAATATGGCATGTAAAGGTTTCCACACATTTTGCGTCTCGTCAGCTAAAGTTCTGAATTGCTGTTAACAATACTACACACAGAGTTACAAACAAAGAAGAGAAGAAAATGCCAACTGATAAAAAGAAAAGCATGAAGGTGCTACATCTCACCTCAAAGCACTATAAGCAAGCATTCTGATTTTATAAATGGGATGGACATAGGTTGCCTTGGCGCTCAGATAAGTAATGCAAACAACACTTCACAGACACCTTGCAGCATTTCATGTCATTCTGCTATGGAACCCGCAGAGGGAGCAAGAGTTCAGTATGAATTCACATTCACAGCACACTGCTGAATTCAGTCGCCTGAGCTGACAAGTCGAGGGGAAAAAACTAAAAGCCTGATTTCAAGTTTCATCACAAATACAGAAAATAAATTTCGAAGCACAAGATTTCCCGGGAGAAGAGCATGACAGTGGGGAAAAATAAATCTGATTCATACTGAGAGACTGCTTAGAGAATTTGACTAAGTTCCTTTTTTAAAGGGGACTGTCAACACACAAAGTTGTAAGCAGTCTGCACTTAGAAATCAGTTTGCAGTTACTCTTTAGGGGGAGAGATTATGAATTTATGAGCATTTATATTGTTCCCAGATCCTGTGAGAATCACCACAATGACTTCCTTAATGAGGTTCTCTGACATCAGATAGTCACAATGGTAAAATTACAGTTTGGATATCTAGATAGAGGTGTCTTGCTTCAAAGAACGAACAGTTACTAATGAAGAGATATATGACATCATCAAATATCTTTTTTTTGTTTAAAACATCTTTGTTTCAAAACTGGCCTAATATGGAAATTCTCCTTTAAGAAAAGGAATTGTGTCCTAACTTGAAGACAGACATAAAACCAGAACATCTCCAGTAAAAAGAGAGGATTTTTCTGTTCCTTGTCAAGGCAGCTAATCTCTCTTCTGTTGCCCTGGTCATTAAGCATACAAAGAAAAAGGTTAGAAAAATAACTCTGAATAGGAAGGTTAAAAGAATAAGCTCTAAAAAAAAACCCCTAAGTATTATCTTAGCCAACATAATTACTCTAGAGAGAAGGCCTTTTAAGACTACAAAGTTGAAACCAAGAACGCAGCAGATAAGTTACCTAAAAACTCTGTGTGAAACATAAAAAAAATCATCTGCCAAAGTAGTTATTTCAAAAACAAGTAGAGAGTAAAAAAACACCACACCTAGACTCGAAACTCAAGTTTTGATCCCAAAAGTACCATAGCAACTGTGCTTCTACAAAGATTCACATTCCAAAGCCTAAGGTTCAGCAGTGTAATAGGTGGAGAGGAAACATTCTCCTCCCTGTAGGGGACAGGATTTACCGAGCCCTGGGAAAAGGGTTACAGGGTCAACTATGCCACAATCTTCCTTTCTGTTCAGAAAGCCTTCAGTACCCTAACATTCAGCAAAATCCAGTCAACTCAAAACCAAAAACTAACCTGAAGCAAGGATAAACAAAACAAAAACAATTAAACCCTTCGAAGAGGAAAAAGATACACTAAAATCCAGTTTGACATGGAAAGAGCACTTACCAACTAAAGCCACATGTAACAATTCAAAATGTTAAGATGTTAAAATATGGAAGTTGTAAGAAATGCTTGCTTCTTGAAAAGCATGTGAACAATTGCATACTTTTGCAAACACCAGTGAAACAGTAAAATTAACCACACACTTGCTGCAGTAGGAAGTACTCATATGTTATGTTTATATTTTTTCTGAGTGAAGTCTCAAGTTTACAATTTTCAGTTTCACCAACTTAAAACAGACCCTCTGACAAGTTTACTTCAAAAGCAATTCGTAACATTTTCTAAGTATAACAGTCTTCCTTAAGCATCTATTCCTTAAATAGTGTTATTTTCTGCATTATTCCTTAAATAGTGTTATTTTCTTCACATTTATTCCTTCAAAACAAAACCTGCGTAAGTTACAACTTCAGTTTTCCTATACTCCTACCTTCAGATACAGCCACTCACTGTTAGACAGCCCTTGAGTCCATTCCTTCTGGTCTACTGCTACCAGACTCATTGCAGCTATTGCAATGTCACCAAGTTATGATGGCAAATGAGCTTTTAAGAGGCAACATACTATGATTCAAGTGTGACAGTGTACAAAACTGCTTAGTCTATAGAAATGGCTTCTAAAGATGCTATACAGTAAAATAGGAAAATATATTAAAGCACAATAAAAACAGCACTAGAAAAATACAGCACAGGGCCATGAAAGTGTTACCAAGTATATCTTAAGTAAGCTGCAAATTCTATTAAATATTATTGCAGCTAAAAACAAATTTGTAGCTATTACACTTCAAGGTAAACTTCTCAATCTGTTGAAAGCCAAGCTAGAATTTCCAAGGAGGCATTTCATTGTAACAGAACTAAATGCCTGCAGTGCTACATAAACAGGTGCAGACAGCTACATGTTAGCTTAAGTACCTCTGAGGAGGCAAGGCATGAGGTAGGTCTGATCCAAATCACGTTGGAACAGGTTTCTATGCAACCATACCCATGATAACACATGCTCCCTCTCTACAGGACTTCTTTGCACAGGCACAGCCATAGACAAACGTGGTCATAATGTTCTCATCGAGACCTGGCTCTTGCCTATCCTGCTCTGAAAAAACTGTGCAGACGTGCCCAGAGCTGTTTGCAAAACTTCAGGAGGCTAAAAGACACTCCGCCTGGGGACATATACATTAGAAGCTGAATGACAAAACCCAATGCAAAAGAAGACCTCTATTAACAGACCTACAATAAACTAAGGGAATTAAAGTAATCCAATAGCTTTGGGGGAAAAAGTTTGCTACACTAGTTAGGAAACTCAAAATACTCCTTTGAAAGGCCAGTTCTTGCACAGTGAGATGTAAAACATGCTTAGGAGCCACCCCAGTGTTATACAAAGTGGTTATAATGTTCTCAGTTTCTCAGCTACTGCAGCAGGTTCTCTACCATGCAGAATTTTGCCCAGCCAGCTGACACTGAATTACAAACCACTTTACACAAATATGAACACCAATTTAAAGTCCTTTATTCCATAAATTATAAGGTGAAACCAGAGTACTAACTATATACATGCTAACGACAAAACCGGAACACTACAGGAACTTTAAAAGCTATTTATTATCCTTCTGAGTGTATATTTACAGGTAACAAAATGAAGGAAGAGCTCAGTCTATAGCAGAACCTCTCTCAACCAGAACAACACCACCTAGGGTAGTCTCCTGAAATTTAACAAGGACCCAAGATAAAATAAAGGGAAATTAAGCTTTTGAACTGTCATCCATTATTTTTAACATCTGTTCCATACATAGCTGTACTTCCTCTCCATCCAAAATCTTCTGCTAATCTTTACTCCCTCGAAGATGTAACAATCAAAAGGAAGAGAAATTCTATGCACAAATTTTCTTTTGTTAAAGAATACAGGAGGGCTATTCACTTAGAGTCATCCTGAGTTTAACGGTACATTCCCAAAGTGTTTTTCCACTTCACAGCTCATGATCCTAATATCCAAAATATATATACTTAAAATGGAGCACCACACTACCTTGTTCTATCTAATTCTTCAGCATTTCCTATCATAGGATTTCTTGCAGTTTTGCCCCAAGTATTTTGTACTCACTACTGTCCAGAACAGGTCACTGAAATTAATAGGTTTCTGGTCCAAACTAGTAAATCATGTGTCATTCATTTTTATATCTCTTATGGAATGAAAGAACAAATATATCCACAGACTTCTTTCACTAACTCATCTTTCCACAAATTGAACAAGAAGCTCTGTTTCAGCAGTAATTCAGAAAATTTCATGTTGAAAGGTTACACGTTAAATTTCAGTTCTCCAGATTCTGCTAAAATAGTAATACCAACACATAATATTTTTATTTAGCAAGCTTGTAAAATAGATTGTAATCAGCGCGCTTGGAAAAGGCGCTGATGAGGAGCGTGGGTGGAGGCCTCCCTGGATCTTCGTTCGCGAAGCCTAGCCACGAATGTAAAGATATATGAACTATATTAATTGCTAAAAGAATGGAAGCATGAACAACCAAGAAGATGACTAGTAAATTAATTGCATAACAAAAATAAATAAGAGCACAAACTCGTTCTTTATGGTAAAACTTTTAATCATAAATTAGGGATGGTATACTGAACCGTGTGCTTCTGAACTCACTCCAGTTGTATAAATTACTTCTTTTTAACTGAGATGTCTACACTTCCATCATCTTCTGGATTCTTCCCTTGAGGTTTCTGTTGTTTGTTTTGGGACAGTTTGTTTGGTGGTTATTTGATTTGTTTTTGGGCTCCAACAACACAACAAAATCTCTTAAGATACTATGTCTGTTCTACCTCTCTTGGATTATTTGCATCTAGGATGCAAACATGACCTCAAGCCTTCAAACACTAGTTTCACAGAGCCCATCCATTTATCACTTTGGACTGTCAAATACTCAGCCTGTCAAACTTACTACAGCCAAAGAGCTATATTACTATCATTACTCTTGATCAGAGCATACTAGCTACTTTTTCTTCTTCAAGTGCTCTGTAGAAAACAAGCATCCTCCCTAGTTTAGGCAAGTAACCTAGGTTCTTTTTGATTCTTGCCTTCAGAAAAAAATTTAGGTCAGGCACTTCTGAATATCATTCCTGAGGTTCCAACTTCTTTAAGCATAGTTTTAAAAGCCAATCTCTGATCATTTTGTGCTTTCAATACTGCAGTGTCTTCCTCTCTACAGGGTGTGGTTTTGTTTGTTTGTTTGTTTGTTGCGAGTTTTTCTCATTAGACACACAGTAATATATTAATATTTCAACTTACTCTATTTCTAGAGAGATTCCGTGAGGAAATGACTTGATGTAGGATCTACATATAATGGTTCTCTCAAAACAGGAGCAACCTAGTAAAGAGTGAACATATGACACTTCTGCCTTACTGCTTGTGCCTCTTTATCATTAAAATGGATCATGGTGTAACAGATGCTTCCTGAGGCAGATAGCCTCCCACAACACATGACTAAAATCTTAGTTAGTAATACATTCTCCCTTTGAGTTACCCTTTTACAGCCTACCTCTTTAAACGAGTTTAAACAATTTTAACCTTTTGTATGTTAATAATAAAGTAATAATAGAAGGGGCTAGATTTGATAGAACAATTCATATTAGCCTGCCTTAACAGTAAGCATAGTTTATTTTCTACATCCTTCCTTTCTCCTCTACCATACCATAATCTCGTTTTCACACTGCCTACTTTACAGAAATTAGTACTGTACAATAAAGTCTAAAGTCACATAAAGCATACTCTAAACCCACAAATTTATTATTTTTCCTCCCCCTTTAAGTTATGCTTCCTGTTTTGAAGTATGTAATTCTACACCCACAAATTTATTATATAAACAACTATTTTTTTCCCCCTTTAAGTTATGCTTCTTGTTTTGAAGTACATAATTCTACACTGAAAATTCAGGACAAGTATTAGAAAGTTACATGAACCTTGAATGCAAAAAAAATTTGAACATAAGTAGCTATGATAAAAGCTTTTTTTCCCAAGTAATTATTTTGTAATAACTAGAGTTAGAAAAGTATCTTCTAGTGATTTTGTAAGCAAGTTTTTTCATCATTGTCTTAGGTTATACCATCAAATTTAAATTGAGTAACAGACCAAACAATAAAGAAAAAAATATCTAACCAGTCCATGCTCAAACTGGAGTCCCTCTATCTCCCTTATAAGACTTCGACAAATCCCTCATGTATTTCAATGACTAATAAACCCCACGCTAAAAATTTAGATCAAGTTTCCCCACACCAATTTCATCAAAGTCAAATATAAGCTTCTTTCCAGTCCACACAAGGTAGATTCACAAGGCTTCTGGTATCAGATTATTTTTTAGGAAATAAGTTTCTTTTAACAGTTCAAATCTTCTTATACCCTAGAGAAACTCTTTCTCTACAGGATGATTTTAAATGAGACTTCAATTTGCTGAGGAAAAACAAACTACAACATAAAACAGAGCATGAGGAAATCAGTAAAAATAACATGCAGATGAAATGTCTGAAATCACTGTTGGGAGTTCTCAACTGGATTAGCAAATTAAAACAGTTAAAATAAATAGTTCAAGATCTTTCGCTCTTGTTACCTTCCCCTCTGAAAATAATTTATTTACAAGAACTTCCTTCCTTGGTGTAAATATACACTTGCAATTTATAGCACAGTTTTAGTGCTTGTTAAACAGCAGAAAGTTACTGTATTTTGTCACATTTATTCTGAAAATAAAAACCCAATAAATATCTAATCAACATATTCAATATACTGCTCCTTCCATGAACCTTGCAAGCAAAAACCATGCAGCCATGACACAGGCAATCCATTACCCTGCCGTTAAGTAAAATCATTGTACTTCATGTAAGCTTTACTTCTAATAAAGCTTTTTTAAATGAGCAGTCCTCATTCTTAATCAAAATAAGCAGCATTACCCAAAGAGAAAAAAAATCTGGTTTTGAAAAAGTATTTGTTAGTTAGGACATATTTAGTATATATTCAGACCCACTGTAAACAGGTAATTATGTAACTAGAATGTTAAAATGTCAGATCTTCTAAGATTGTGGTAAAGATCTAGTAAGAGTGACACAACAAAAACATGTAGATTAGAAAGCTGAATTTGCATTTAAATTGCATTTCTCTTTAATTTCAGGTTTACTTTCAATATCTTAGACTAAAGCACTCAATGCAAATACATATTCATCACTGATTTGCATGGAAATGACACATAGGAAAAAAGCTAATCTGAGAGAGTTAAGTATTTATTCAGTAATTAAAAATGAGCTAGCAGAGAAAAGCGCTACATTTCAGTCATCTTGTTTGAAGTTCAATGAGTACATTGAATATATCATTTTGTCTCTCATTACCCCAGCTACAACAGCATGCCTTACAAACTCTTCCAATGCCAGTCATTTTAAAACATTTTAAGAGTAGTTGCTGTTGCTTGGGTTTATTTTGACGTTCCTCTGGAACAGGAAGGAACTTAAAGTCAGTAATAAAAATGGCCCGCTCAAAAACAGAAGGGATCCTTAGAATACTAAGTTTCCAATGTATAACTTCTTTGGGGTAGCTTTTTTCATTTTCATGTGTAACAAATGCAACACAAGTTAAGAGAACCACACAGTGCTGAGAAGCTCCTCAGAAGGCTTACACTCTATCAGAAATGTTTTAGTTTGCAGACTGGATTGTGCGTGTCCCAAACATTAATTACAATAAACAAATATTCTGCACCCTAACTGAGCTAGACTATTTCCAGTTCCTGAACGACTTTGCCATGATACCCTCTAAAAGGTCCATTATTTTATTCAACTGTACTCCTTCAGAAAAAACTCAGAACAAGCAAGTTTTGGTCACTGTTGATCCTGTTTGTACACAGTCAAACAAAAAAGTGACTCGTGTCACATTACACTTAATTATAATTCACAATTTAACTCATTCAGGGAGAACAACCCTCCCTGAGATGTTCTAAAAAAAGGAAAGAGAAATCAGGGCTAGATTCTTCTCCCACTCACCTCTAGTGAGAATGGGCTTCAGAACCACATGGCAATACCCTCATTTTTAGGGGACACGAGATAAGGGAACATCTTCACTCCCCTTCCTTTCTCAAGCCTGTACCTGACAACTGCCAGAAAGCAAAAGAAGCAAGAACAATGAAACTCCACAGGTATTTCCATTCCTATTCAGTAATTTAGAGAATCTTGACGGTAACGTTGAGTAAGAGCAAAGGCAAGCCCTTTGCCAGTACCACCAGAAGCCCACCTACCAGACTCATTCAAGCACAATCACAAAAAACTTCAGACAGATATGAATAACCTTTCTTAGTTTGTAGGACTTAATCTAGCATTAACCTACAGCAGGATGAGCTTACTATTTGCCCATAAAATGTAAGCAAAAACACATAAGAAAGCCTTCTAGACTAACAAGTATTGTTTTGCACCATGAAGTGCCTGGAACAGACAGGTAAATAAGAAAGCCTAGAAGAGTCTTAAGGAACAAAACCTTGAAACAAAGACGCTAAAATATGGTAGAAAACATTAACTGTTAGTCACCTCACTGCAAGCTAAACCAACACCATTTCTCTACCTCTTATATTAATCACAAAAATAACAGCTTTTATACATAGTCATATAAAAATTTCCTTTAGACTGGAACACTGGACAATAATCTTCCATTTCAAGTAATTCTAGAAATTAGACTTTCTTTCTACATTTTGGGTGTGGGAAGAGCTGAATTAAGAAAAACAGCAATGACTACTCAAGTGCTGTAATGTAAAGAGTAGCTATATAAAACAGGAGAAAAATAAAGACAGACCTCTCATATACGTAAGTGAAGGTTTTTTTACTCCTACCTCATCACTTTCATCTACTTCAATACCACCATCTTTGTCATCATCCATTTGCTTATGTATCATGCGAAGAGCTTCTAAGCTGAATCGGTCCTCCTCAGTAAAGCATGGTGGGTTGAGAGAACTGCAGGGATCTAAAGTGGGGGATAATAAAAAAAAAAAGAAACACCAGAAATATTAGCTACTGTCACTCTAGAATATCAAGCTTCCATGCAAGAGAAAGGGCTTACATTTCTCTGTGTGTGTGTGTATTTCACTGGACATAGTGACCAGATCATACACATCAAATCTAGAGGCAAGAGAATAATTCTTACCAGAAGTGTACAGGGGTGCCATGGGGTGGAATCAAGACTTTTTTTAATGAGGGAAGGAAGCCCAAAGATTAGGTTGGAATAGTTTGACTCTTGAATTTTTTTCTTCCACTCCTGCAAATGCTATTTCCACCTCTTCTATCATCTACCCTTAGTAAAGTTATCAGTGCAATAGCAAATAAAGTCACTGTGTTTGCCAACCTCATTTCTGGATGTCTGTGCTAAACAGAGACCAGTGGAGGAAGAGAAAAAGAATTGTCATGTCCTACAATCACAGCTTCATAAATAGATAACAAAGGGATGGTAACCACATTGCAGATCAAATTCAAAGTATGTAGTATTACTGAATGCAATATATTCAAGGAGTACTGCATTTGCATTTGTTACTGAAGGCTCATGATTTGTACATATCTAACGGCCCTGCTTCCACCATGTCAGATTGTTTTACCTTTGTTCTTTCCCTTCCCAAAGGTACATGCCAAATGCTCCAAAATTCTACAATGATCAATCATCGTTAAAGATTGGTCTTTCACAGACCTTAAAATTAACTAATAGCTAGCTATTTCATTAATTCTGATGTACCAAACACTATCACAAGAGCAGAAGATAGAAAAGGATTCAGAAATGTTTTGAATGTTCAGTTTTCATAAGACAGCAAATTCTCGCTTTAATAACCATTATAAAAATGCACTGACTAGTCCCATAAACTTGTATGCTTCATTTTAATCATATCAATGTAAATACAAATTGAGGCAGCATATGAGTAATTTTTGCTTCTTCAAGCCCATCAAAGGATTAAGCTTTCATGTTACTAAGAATTTATAAAAGGCTCATTTATATAAGTGATTAAAGGGAAACGCATATAGAAGCAGGTAGGATCAGGAGTTTGCAACAGAAAAATTAATTGTTTTCATATTTTCAGACAAACTAAGTAGGTATGATTCTGGTTTTCTTCATATCACAAATTTAAAAATAATCAAAAATAACAGATCTGGGTAAGACAGCTTGCATAAGGCTACAAAGCAGAAGTATAAAGGTAGCAACCTTGGCATAGCTGAAATCTCAGGCACATACTAACAGGACTGATTCCAATAGCTAGACATGAGTCAATGCATTATTACTTTAAACATCAGTTTTATTATACAGAAGTTAACAGCTACCTGCTATCTGTACCTATGTATCAACTAAAAAAAAAAAAACAAACATACACACCCAAAAAAACCCCACACAACAAAGCCACCAAACCCCCCCCCAAAAAAAACCCAATTTTTAAAAAAAAAGCACCCAACACGCAAACCAAACCCCACTAACACTGTCCCAAACAGAGAGGTGCTGGTTTTAGACTGTTTCACATAAATCAGAAAGACAAATTATGAAACATTAAACCAGGCCAACCACAATTTTCAGCTATGGAATGCAACGAGTATTTCATGAAAAGAACTGTAGCAGAGTAAATCTTTAATGTTAAAAAAAAATCTATATTTTATTTGTTCATCTCTGTTTCATTAAAAAAGGTTTGATTTGCATAATACTCAGCCTTTGGATTTTTACCTTGGGGGGATTAAAGGACTTAATCCAATAATACAGAGTACTTGGGATAGAAAGGCTTCCCTTACAATAGTAACCACCTCAAAATTCTGTCAATAATTAAAGAATATGACCCTACTTAAACAGAATCATATGTCAGAAAAACCACCTTTGTAGTGCAAAATTAGATATATGCTGTTTTAAGTTAGAAGAAAGCATAATTGTCAGAATAGATAAACAGGTCCCTCAAATACACCCAACTTGTTTAATTTGTACATAGTTTCATTCTTACATAGAAGAAATGTCAGATAAATAGTGTTCAAAGTTTACAAGTAGCACTCAAATATTTTTCCATTTTGTTCCGCTGAAAACTCAGCTTTTCAAGGTTTTCTCATAGTACATTTTCTCAAAACTTGGGATGCTCAGTTACTTTATCAGAGCAGTGACTTATCTTAAATATGTCTTCTTTTGTTATTTAAGCATGAAGTCACTTTAAAGAGCTATGGCTCCTCTTGAGAGAGGTTAACAGGCTGCTGCTGCTTCAAATGTCCCATGTGCTTGCTCCAGGAACAACCGATCTCTCTCATAAGAGAGGATAGAGTTCCAATTGCTCCTTTGGGGACTGAAAAACATGGAGTAGGACAATATCTCCACTATAATAAAAATTACCACATTCTAAGCAGAGCACAGGTTTACCCTCAAGTTTACTTTCATTTGGTAAACTAAAACTGTACCAGACTGTCAACACTTGTCATCCCCCCCTTCAGAGGGTAATCTCAAAACAAAAACAAAGTACAAAGCCACAACCCAAAAAAAGAAAAGGATTTCACAAGCATACCTATGAAGCCTTATGAAATCCAAATTTCAATCATCTGCAGCTCTGCAGAAGATTTTAACGTGCTTCACTTGCATGGCAGAAACAATTCAAATTACACTAGACAGAAACTTCGCAAACACCCAGCTAACTAAGCTAAAAGCTAAGAAGAAAAGTCTCGAGATACAGCAAGCACTATAGACACAGGCCTGTGGTCCTGCAACAAATTATAATACTAGTTGATAACTTGTTATTCACATTGAAACCATCTTACTGAAGGAGTTCTGAGATTCCAAGCCTTCCATTGTACTTTAAAGACAAATCTAATTTCATGTCTGGACCAGTTTCTCTGTCCTAGTCTGGTGTGTTGTCATAAATATACTTAGTCCAAAATCATTATTATAGGAAAAAGCAAAGAGATGATAACAAGAAATTCACTCAGGGAGTGAAACCGATAGCTTCCTTTAAGTAAAAGCACAGACAAATCAGCAAAGCAAACAAAAGAGATAATAGTTTCGATGGAGTGGACAAGGCACACAAGCACACCATATGTCACTCTAGGCAGAAGTTATTTTACAGCCTAGTTTTTAATGTTGCTCAGAAGTGAGGAAGTTTCAGAAATTCTGGTCATGATATGGAGGAAATTTGTATAATAAAAAATTGTCAAATTTAGGGCTCAACAAACTTGGCAGATGCTTTTGAACAAAAGCTTCCTCCTGCCTTAAGTATATCAGTAACTGCCTCCTAGCTCTGAGGCAAGACAAGAAGTTAGCCTGCAGCAGTCTAGGGAGCTGCACAAAGCCATGGCTACAGACCAGTCGCACAGGAGACAGTTTGATAATGAACTCGGTACAGAGTTATCCAACCTGGTATATGGGAAAGTTTGTATTTACAGATAAGATGAAAGTAACACTGAGCACTTTATTTTTTCCCCCCTTCTTTTTTCTCCTCTCTTCTTTCTTTTTCAGTGAGGCTAAAATAAGGTCAAACTACAAGAAAAACTTCAGTTTGAAACTCTCCTAAACTCTAGAATCACAGCCATCTTATTTCTTGAAAGCAACAGGAGTTAAACTTAAGAAGTGACACTGTCAACACAATCCACTAAGGAAAATTAATTACACCCATGCCTTAAAGTGTTCGTGTCAGCAAAGCCCTTGAAATTTATTTTAGGACTACATCATGAGAATCCATTCTGAAGCAAAAGAATACATGCACCTCACAGTCTTTCAGCTGTTCTGCATTTAACTTTTCCCCTAAACTGTTATGAGTGTAACTGACTTCAGAATGAAAGAGATTGTCAAACCAACAAACAGCTAATAATCCTAAGGTTATCTCATGCTCACATCCTTTAGCATATGGACACTATAGCTATAAAAAGCTATGACTGTGCCAAAACCTGTGACAGAAGGATTCTAGTCAGCTGTTTGCAGTTCCAATCTGGCCTCCAAAACGCCTGAGCTCTTAAGTCTTTCTGATGCCTCAAAGAGCCTTTTGAACAATACCGCGACACAAAAAAGCTTCATGATTTTCAGAGGTACCTGGAAGCAGACACATACCCCCAAATTTAATATTCAAATATCTTTAAATTTCCCCATTAATTCTCTCAGAGCAACTTAGTGGTTGGGAGTTATTTCAGAGATTGGCTACTACACATCATTTTTGTTCCATGAGGGTGTTCAGTGTTCACCAAGAAGGAAGAGCACTTTTTTACACTAATGAATGCCTGTCCTATTTAGCCAGTGCTTCCATGACTGCCTTTTTCTGATGAATTCAGGAGTCTACCATGTTCTGCTAGTTCTAGGATTCCTTGTTCCTAAGAAACCATCTGGGATAAAGGGAAGCCTCAAAGAAAAGGCAAGCACTCTACACAAGTGTCAGCTTCCTAAGTACATACACTCAGCTTAAAATAACTGTTTCAGCAAGCCATGATGTCAGAAGCAGGATTTCTTTGCATTTTTCAGAGGAAAAGCAGGTGGCCACAATATTATCTTCATCTTGCTAGGACGTCTATTCCCTTAGATATATTTTGTGCTTTAGTTTTCCACTATATTTTAACACACTACAGTTTCATCAGTTCAGTATGATTCCTTTCAAGGCGGAAAAAGAAAAGAAACACTAAACCCCACAAACCTGTAAGAAACAGCTTTTTTTAAAGACCTCAGTACAAAGCTAAGTGTCAGGTACAGTAGGGATTATTAAAATGACTGAAAAGCAAGTGTTTTCAAGAATTTCACCAGATGTTCAAAACAGCTATTTGCAGTAAAATAAACACGTTGCTTTTATCTTACATCCTTACATAAGGTGTCATTAAAATCTTCAAATGCTTGAGGAGACAGCCTCAGACTGAGATTCTTTTAATCTTTCAATTAAAAGTTCCCAAAGCAAATCACTCCTACTCTTAATAATTAAACTCCTCCATATGGCAAGTAGGCTGAGCAGGATATAACAGTTAACTTGACAATGTCATTTGTGACATTTATTGAAATGATCACAGGGAAAAATAAAGTTCATCACTGCAGTACATATTTCCACTAAACCCATTTTTTTAAAAAAAAGACAAAATTTTGACAAAAAGGGCACAATACACTTCTTTTCTAATCACAACACTGATGTTACTTAAATGAGCTTCCCAAAGAGGAAAATGCAATAATACTAATGAGAGCATGGAGAAGGGAGGGGGTGCAATGTTGTTTCCAAGTAATTTTAAAATGTAAAGTTTCACATTAGGCTTTTCCCCTACTCCATAATGGAAATTCAGGTAATTTCTGAAATCATCTTTATAAGGTCATGCAATAACAGCAGATGAGACTCATAGATGAAATTCCTGACTGCAAAGTCTGCCACCTGAAGCACTTGTTCCTGAATATATGTATAATGCCTACTGACTGGTAACACTTCAGTTTAAAAAAATTTATAAAAAAAACCAACACCAAAACAAAGCACAAAATCAAAAAACACACAACACCCCACACAATTATTTGGAGTTCAGCTCCCCATAATTCTTCTAAATTACACTAAACATCCTTCAATTAAAAAAGGTGATAATTCAAACAACCTTAAAATAAATCACTACCACTTCAGTATGTATATAAGTGATCTTTGCATGAGAGGTCCAAACCTGGCTTTGTCACTATTGAGAAGTGTCCATAAATTCTGCTATTTCAGTATCTTTTAATATATTAAAATCAATTACATTTCTTCCCCCACATGGATAGGTGAAACTGGATGAGGCAAGCAAGGCTTTGATTTTTCCTAAAATCACCATTAGCTCATCTCTGCTTTCTCCACACCCACAAAAAAGCTGTCTAATTCAGAACTTAAAATTCATTTTTTATACAGAGAAAAAAAATAGTGAAATCATAGTTTGTTACTTAAAGTAGAAATACAGTCAAATACTCCCATTAGCAAAGCCAAGTCTTAAGACAGTTTTCAATTAAAGCTTTTCTAATCTTTCCCCAGATAAGGTGTTTTAAAACAAACTGCAGAATAGCAGATACTGTTAACATTCTGATCACATGTAAAGATATTCAAAACATCATACACTATCCTAGAAAACTATTTAAGAACTTCGTAGCAATAAAAATGTTTACTCAAAGGACAAGATACAAAAGCAACTCTCTACAGATTAAAATTTAATGGCAAACCTAATTTTGCTTTAATTTAACTGCATTAAAAGTCACTATCCCAAATCAGCAACAGTTGATTAACAAGGAAGTTGCAAAAAAGGGTTTGAATACACTAATCATGTCAAGGATTATTCAGACAAGATAAAATATCAGTATAAACACTTCATTTAGACTGTTAGGAAATTAATTAAATTACATCACTGCTCTGCCTGACTAAACAAAAATCAAAAGATGGATTCACGGCTCTTCCATCTCCTTTCCACACCCTCTGTGAGCAATGGTACAGTTTGAAGGGAAGAGGAAGTTGGACAATCATTGTATACAATAGTCCAAATAGACTAATTTAGAAGAGTAATTCCTGCCAACCCTAACAAAGCAGGATGAGAGGAAACTGGGAGATGTATCTTATGCAAGCTATCAAAAATTCTGGTTTTTTCCTCCTTCCAACCTTACTTGTACTTTACCGATACTTACTATACAAATCTACAAACACATTACTTTTTTTGTTTCTTAAAAAGCCACGTCTAATGACCACCTACTCTCAGCAATAGGAAGGTCTGTCTCACATTTATTAGTACTACACCACCAATAAGGTAAATATTTAATGCTGTTTAGATCTAAGTTTTCATCCATGTGTCTTGATTTGATATTGAATACTATTTAACACATCTTTTAAAATGGATGATGTACTCTATACATATTTAGAAGTTATAGCTATCTAGAGTTACATCTCTACAAAATTTTTAACAAGTTTAGTAAAAAAAAATTTTAAAGTTTCATAAACAAAAAGTCTCCAATATGTGGTTTTAAGACCTAAATTCTTATATTTTCAGAAAAAATGGCACTATACTAAAATTATAAATTACAGGGGTATACTGAAGTCCTATTTTCATATAAAATTCTGTATGTCTTTAAATTTATATTTTTAATCACATCAGTTTTTCCTCTGATATATTTGTTTTCACACATGATTCATAATCATATCCTATAACCATGAATCAGGCATGTAAGCATGACATTGCTGACATTACTGAATTACTCCAGTCTTTTACACCATCTGATCTAGTGCGTATATTATTAACTGTTCTAACCAAGGCATCAAATTTAATCCTCTGTGAGCACCATCTGTAGCATTGTCAGTTCCTTCAGAGTTCCTGTAACAACATGTTGTCAGGATGTATTTATACTTGAAGAGTATATATCAGAATTATACGACTGAAATCTAAATTGAAAAGATAGAATGTTGTACTTACAACAAAGGAAGCTTTGCACCAGGGCACTGTTGGTTTTTTCTTTTTTTTTCTTAATATGCAATCTGTTAAGATTCTAGCATTTGACTATTAAATTTTTCAGCCTGTGTAATGTTTACACTTTCAGAAATAAAAAGGCACTGAGTGCATAGATTCATTTTATTTAATCTAAAATACCATAATGTAACACTTCCTTTTAGCACCATTCAACACATCAGTAATTTTAAGGTTGTATAAATATCAGTTTCTTTAAATAGTCCTATTAGCTTATGAGAAGATTTAGTAGTGCAGATTGCTGGCTAGTTAAAGACTATCCTACTTCCAGAAGCTTACATGAACTGCTCTGCAGTTAACACTCACATCCAACTGCAGATTGCACAACTGGCAGTTTTGCTCCTTCTAATACGCTGCTAAATATTTTTGTCATGATGAATTTCACCAAGTGATAAACCAGTCTGACAAATCTACTGATGGTGTCTCAGTTCACCTTGGCTTATTATTGCAAACAAGATCTAAAGAGTCCATTTAAAAAAACCCAAGTTTTCAGAATGTAAAAAATTATAATCACACATCTTTGAAAAACACCCATACAATTATTATGATACTGCTCAAACACAGAGTGATATTTACAATTAACAGAACCATAAAATACTGTAGTTGCAGGTATTTTAGCTACATCTTAGTTGATACAGTTTTGATAAATGTATTTCTGGGCCCATAAAAGTAGTAGTATATGGTGTGGGTTTCCAAATTGTATTCTTTGGTTATTAAGGTGGTCAATAAAATACAAGCCACTTCTTACACAGTGAGTACATGCTGAACACTCACATTTTGGGCATAAAATCACCCCCTGGAATCACGCAGAGCAAAAAAGGGGAGAGAAGAGTTCAGTTAAACAGGAAGTCCAAAACTTAGAATAAGTCGTATAAGATTAGATAGAATTTGCTCAGATTGATTCTCTTTTTACTACAAAAATAAAATTCATACTACAAACACAGTATCACATGGCTTTTCCCATCAAAAAAGTTAGAGACAATTTGCATACAAGTTTAAAGTAGTGGTGTTCCACCTCTAGACAAATCTCAAGAAGTCACATCGTCATGGCTAGGCTTCGCGAATGAAGATCCAGGGAGGGCTCCATCCACGCTCCTCATCAGCGCCTTTTCCAAGCGTGCTCATAAAAAGAGGATAGCGGACAGCACCCTTGAGCATGCGCAAAGGGTTTTTGTTTTTTTTGTTTTTTTTAGGTGAGACACAGCATGCGCAGAGTTGGACCCATCCTTTAGTCCTAAGGTTCATCTGCCAGGGCCTAGCAAGCTTGGACGCTGGTAGCCAAGTCCTTAGGACGGAGGTTTAACCTCTTAGATGGAAGGCCTTCCAGGGCTAAACAAGCTCCATCTGCCCAGGTTTGGAATTAGAATTGTCCCTCTCCTAGGATGACTGCCAGAAGGCTAATGAACTCATCCTACCCATACAAGGATTATAGGAACATGGGTATCACTCCCCACACTTTACCGTGGCCAATGAGTTTAACGCTTCCTCTGCTGTCGGCACAGTTATCACACATGGGGCCACAGGAAACCCCAAGTGATTTTCAGACTGCGCCTGAGAAGTCACATACAAGGTTCTCAAATACTCTACATTTGCCTGAACAACACACATTGCCAAATACTACTTGTATAGCTTCAAATACTGTCAGTTGTTCCCCAACAGCATGAGCTTATTTAGGATGCAAGGAAGAACCAGGGCAGTAATTTCACATATGCTCTAAAGCAGAACATGCCAAAGACTAATGCTAAAAGGATCGCTAACTGTTTGTGCCCCTGCCATTCGTTCCTGTTCTGTCCCCTTCCTGTTACCAACATAAGCGCATTTGTGCAATCACGCTGTTGGACGGATCAGGAAACTCATTCTGCCTGAATTGATTGTCTACATGCCTGCACAAACACTTGCAACAGCAAAGGAGGAGGAAACCCATGCAGAAACAGGCAGAACTGTACTTTACAGCCAGTGCTGCTGCTAAACCCTGGTCCCAAAGTGTTATAACTGATTCTAGCCAGCACCACAGCAGGTGAGCAACAAACTGAAAAACGGAATTAATGCAGTCAAACAACACCTACGCTACTCGAGTGGAAAACTCCAGCTCCATTCTTTAGATCCTTGCTTTTTCTACAGCATGTCAATGCCATCTTCTAGATGACTTGTTGCAAAGAACAATTATCAAGTGGAAGAATTATGTATATATTTATCTACAACAAGCTAATGCCATGGTTGAACTTTAAATACAACACTGAACTCTCTACTTGAGGCAATATGCATTTTTACAAGTAGATATTGTGGCCTATAAAAAACAAAACAGACTTTTTAATACTACAGCAGGAGTTGGAGTAATAGTAAATGAATAAAACACAAGATTTCACACAGCAGTTTCTAGCGTCACTGATGGCCAGCTCAAAATTTGTCCTTTCTCTAAGGCTCTCCCCATGAGCCTGGAGAAGTAACAAGCTCCAGACTGCAGTTAATCCGTATCATAAATGGTAGGTTTTCAGAGACACCTCATCTTTACAAACTTAAACCAGCAAGCTCAAGGCATCTGCTAAATGCACATCTGTCGCAAATACTGCTATAGTTTATGTAGTCCCTTCGTTCAAGCTCTATTTTTTTGACCAGTTTCCAAAAACTAGGAGACAGAACATGTATTAGGAATTCAATACACAGGACTATAAACAAAAGCAACGTGATAGAATCTGTGCCAAAGCTGATAAACTATGATACTTGGCTACATAAGCCAAGTGAGTTTGTGTTTAGGGGATTTTTTTTGTTTTGTTTAGGGATTGTTTTATTTTTATTATTGGCAGCACTACAAGACAGTTTTCTGAAAAGAAGACCCAGCCAAGGAAAGAACAAGAAAGTAGCAAGATCTTTTAAAAATTAACACTGTGACAACTGAGGCAAACAACTGCAAAAGAACACTGGTATGAGATATTTTTAAAGGTAACCAATGACATTAAGAGATATATAATCTACTCTTAAGTCCTCTTGCTTAAGTCCCAAACATATGTTCCTGACATACCTTTGGAAAAATCAAGATGAAATGAAGGGCACTACGGTTCTTCCAGACACTGACTACTTTTACTTACAAGATTCATTATAGGTACTTTCTGACATATACACATATGGTTTATCTAAACATAAAATTTCAATGTATATTTTAGAGTCTTGCATAAGACTTTAAACACTAATACTGATTTATATCTATCAGATTTGTAAAGGCTAAAGCTGAAAAATATGATCAGATTTTTTTAAAAATCCCAACTCCTCTGGATATATAATACAAATGGAACTGCGTATCTCATGCACAGAATTACCACTGCTTCTGCTGCTATTTGCTCCCTGCCACAGACATAAGTAGGAAAACAGGCACAGAGCCAAATTCCAACAGATATAAGTGTTTCCGCTACATTACCTTTTTTAATATATCAAATATCAACATGTCTAGGCAGTCCATCATTTTCAATATCGAAATGGAAGTAACTCCCAAAACTTAAAAAAGCCATCTGCCTGTCATTAAGCACAAGCTAATCAGAACCACAGAAGATTAATTCTACTTCAACATATTCAATTAGATTCCATTTTCAAAAACTCCAGGATGTTAATTTCACATGAGACCTTCTGTTTCCCATAGAAATATGTGACAAACAGAACATACAGAAAAAACACTTCTACTCTATTAGGTTTGTTTTCAAATGTTAGGGTTTCTGTCTTGTTTTGTTAGGTGTCCTGTTGCTGGTGTATGGCCCCCACAGACACTAAAACATGTCTGAAGTTTCTCCTTTCACACCTCAAAGACAAGCAGGATTTTTAATACTACTCTACTTCATAATTTCACTTTAGTTTAATCAAAACAAGGAATATGCATTCTACAGGCTTTATGTCCAAGGTCTCTTCTTATGCCCTAAATGCAATACCTAACAAAGATGACATTCAAAAACCAAATTATTCTGTGTCAGTCACATCTACCAANGGTATTTTCATCATTTCCATACTACCACAGTGATTTGTAGGTTATAAATCCTAGATTTAAATCTGTTTTTTATTGTAATGATTTTAAAACAATTTTTATACCAACTCATTTTCTGGGGAGAGGGGAACAATGTCTTCCTACTCTGCATTCCTGAGGAATACTGCGTGCAATCAACATCCAGTTAATACCAAAAGCTGGGTAACATAGTAATGCCTTGCTCCCTGTGACACAAAGCTATATTCTCTATTTATTCTATCAATACACAAAGGAAACCATTTCCTGCTTCCATTAAGTTTCAGTTCTTTAGTAATATTTAACACAGGTAAGGTTAACATATGGAAGTTACCACTTAAGCTGAAAACAGATATACATTAAAAACACTCTTCTGACATTTAAAATGTTTGCTAAAGTTATCTTCAGGCAAGTTAAGTTTTACTACCAATGCCAAACCAAAGCCAAGAGACATTGCATCTAAAATAATAAGTATTTTTCAGTATATTCAGTTAACATTATTAAAACATTAATCAAAATTCTTCAAACTAAGAGGGTATGTTCAGAAAACTTCTATTCCTACTCAGAAATTCACTCTAGAAACAACATATCCAGAAGTCTAGAACATATGCCTGAGACAGATCAAAGAATGGCAAAATTTGTATGTGTGACAAAGACAGAACTATTACTAGAAGAGATCTGAACCCAACTTTGAAAACCATGGTTTTGATATGTTACTTCTAAGTGGAAGCATCACAAATTGAAGCTTAGTATGCTCAGCATATTTTAAGAAGACAGCTATCCTACTGAATTATTTTCTCACTTACTTTACCTATGATAACATTACAAACTGCCTACAACAGACAGACTACATTACTGACCCACTAGCCTAGTAGCTTAATAATTATCAATTAAGTTCTCTTTTTTTTCCCTACTTTCTTTTCTTTGAAATTTAATTTTGGTATCTAAAATCTTAATTATTTAAAGGTAAAAGTGTTGAGACATTAAAAAAAAAAAGGCATTCCATCAAGGCATATCAGAAATTCCATTTGAAAACTTTTAAACAAGTCTATAAACTTCTCTGTGACCAACTAATTCACCATCTCATGCAAGATAATACTCTCAAATAGACTCAAGCTGTTAAATGTTTTGAGTGATAAAACTCTCCATCTCTTTCTCACTGGAGTACTAGGAAATTATTCTATTTTTTCGCTCACAGTCTTCTTAAACTCTGTTGAAAGAACTTTTCTACATGTGATTTCATCTGGTTTCTCTCCAAATATGTGAAAGTCTAACACACAAATGGCCTCCTGGCAGAAGAATTCTTTCAAAAATGAGTATTTTTAAATACTTAGACTGAAGCAAAACATTAAATACCTTCTATACAGAAACAGATTATAGCTTTGCAGCAAGCCAACTGACAATCCAAAAAATTCAAGTATTTGTTTTTTAAAGTAAAATGTTGCATTGTTTGACCATATGTATACAGATGAACACAGACATAACTTGCAGCATGCAACCTTTTTTTGTTTTGGAGGCTCATTTTGAATCCATGTTCTTACAACTTGAGCATTACAGATCTTGTATGCAATGAACTTGTTCAGTTTTATTAGAATAAAAAAAGAAAACAAAGTTTCAATCCTTTGTAATTTCAAGAGATCACTGATTTTCAGGAAGATGGGCTTGTGAAAAGGTCTGTAACTAACTACTTGACAGCAGAAGGCAAACCCTCCTCAGCAGAGGAAGACATAGAACATGGGGGAACAGGCAAATTATGCACTGAGAGGGTGAGATTAGGTATCCGGAAATCCTTTTTTTGCTAGGAGGGCACTGCAGCACTCTGGCAAGCTACTCAGAGGATGCAGAGTCTTCAACCTTAAAGGTTTGCAGAAGTTAGCCAGAAAGTGGTACAGAGGACCTGTTCTTGTGGTGCTGACACTGTTACTTAGAGCACAAGTTTGATCTGCAGTGGGGTCCCTTTCAACCACCAACTCTCATTTAAAAAGCAGATTCTAGAATAACAACTGTCCCTAAAACTGAGGGCTCCAATTCACAAACACAATTTAAAATATAATACCAACAGTCATTCTTGCTTATGAAATGTTAATTATATGCTTGCCATGTCCCCTAGGATGTGCCTAGGAAGCATGCTGTTATGAAGAAATTGCTGGCCCACAACATTTACTACCCAAAGTATTAAGTAAATATCTAGTGATAACAAACAGAAGAACGAACAAGACAAGCCTGAAGAAACCCTTGGACATTCCAATCAAGTCCCAAATGGGATCTTAAAATATTGGTAATTGCCTACAGGTTTTACTGCCTTTCAATGTGCATTTGTATTCCTCATGTCCATGGTAAAGAATGCTTGTATTTATGGACACAAATCAACTGCTTAGGAATGCATTTGCAAGAATCTGTGTTTTTACCATGACATCAGTTCAAAGCAATACGCTGTATATCATGAGATCTGAGTTTCAATAGAACTTAAAAGCATTCTGAAAGCAACAGAGAGAACTGGGAGTCAAGGATTGGTACACCTGTAAAAGCCCAGAGACTGAAATTAGGTTGATAACTATTCAGAAGAAAGAATTCATCACAACTAGAATAGGCATATTTGTTCAAGAACTACGGTTTTCTAAAGCTACACTACATGTTGTATGACGTTGTGTTGCATCTTGTAGTTCCATGAAAAATACTTCTTATATTGGAGAGACAATTTGTAGACACAAGCTTATGAAAGCTTATGAAACCCTAAAATTCTACTCTACACGGCCACGTCTACCCCCAAATAAATGACAATCTGTACTTTTAAGTGAGATACCTATTGCAAAAGTGTATACCTTTGTGGTATGGCATTGTTAGTTTTCTAAAGATCCATTAAGATCCAGTGTTGTTTTGGTAAGAAGCCTCACCTTTCCTTTCAGTAATATAAAAATTGAGACATTTAATGGCTTTTTTGACATTCACACAAGTTTTAAAAAGGTTTAACAATTTTCACACACAGAAGAAGAGAAGACAGGGTTGTTTCAAAATCTTTTCACTGTTTTCATAAGCAGAAAAAGTAATTTATGAAAGTGTTACATAAATTACTGCACTACAACTGCAATCTTGATTCAATATGCTGTTAGCTAAGTTGCAAGTCAACAGCAGGGGGAAGGGAAAGAGAAAGGTGTGGAAATGATAGTAAAGGAGATAAGATGCTAAACCATTGATTTTATCGATCTACTTAGAGCAGTGTTACAAAAGCACCTTACAACAAACCAAGAACTTGTAACCTGAAATTTTATTTTTACTGGAAAGCTGTAGAAATGATTGCATTTAAGAAATGCACTAAAACTGAGGAGCAAGCAAAAACCAATTAAGGAAATCTGCAATACAGTCAAAACCCCAACGAGGTACACAAATCTATTCCAACAGAATTCAGTTCACAAACTGAAAGAAGTTTCTCCTCAACAAGAAAAATTCTGACCTCAGTACTCATTTGTAACTACTTGCAAGCAGTATCTTACAGAAGTTGCAAACTCTGAAGCAAATTCAGTTTCAACAGAAAAGAATTCACTTCTAACTTTTCTGAACAGCATCAGCTATGCCATGTAACTGCACACCGAACTTGAACATCATTTAATGAAAGGTAAGCTTTAATGCAATTAACTAAAACCTTTAACACTTGCCAGGAGTAGCTTACCTAGTAAACAGAGTAAAGCTATTAATATTTTTAAGTAGCAGTACTTAATCAGGCTCAAGTAGCAAACTGACATGTAAAAATCAATGTAAACACTATTCAAGTTTACTAAATTTACTGATATAAACAGTTGGTTGGTTGAGCTTTTTTTTTTTTTTTCATTTACAACTTTTGAGACTATAGAAGTCAACAGGTATTGAGGTATTGCAATTTATGAAATTGCCACTAATTGAAATTTGTGGCAGTAAAATTCAGTCTCTGCACTGTGTAAAGGATTTTGTTATGTTCTGGGGTTTTTTGTGTTTTGGTTTTTTTTGGGGTTCAGTGTTTTTTTTTTTAAAGGGCAATTATTTCAAGTTTTAATAAACAAACTTAAAGACTGGAGTTCTTTTAAATTCCCTTGTTTTATATGAGATCACATGAGTTATTGATTTACTGATCCCTTGCAAAGGATTACCTGTTGTAGTAAAACCTGATTAATAGAATTCTTTTAGCTTAGCAATGAAAATAAATATTAGACTACTATTTTAAAGCCATAGACAAGACTGCAAGAATACTAAACTAAAAATTAAGTATCTACTATTCCAAGTGCAGAATGACAAAAGTTTACGGAAACTGTAAAACAAACAAAAATTCCTTTTACTATCCTCTGTGTGTTTCCATGAGTTCAAACAGAAGAAATTCCATAAACTCAGACCAGTGAGGTAACAAACAAAATACCCAACCCCAGAACATGCATTTTCACATACTTTTTACCCTAAAAGCAAGTATTCCATTCATTCTAAAAAGAAGTGTCAAGTAACCTCTGCCCACTTTCTATAATAAGCAACTTCATATACACAGTGGTTTTTTATACTCCTTAAGTGAGCACAGGCTCAAGCTTTTCCTACCTGAAAGGGCTGGTATATTAAACATTATGCCAAGCAGGTGCATGGACAGAATGGAAAAGTTAATTTTGACACACCTTTTGCTGCAATCTGACTATGCTACTTTCAACTATGGAGTATTTTGTATTCCTGGAATACTCAGTTATTTACTAGAATGGCTAGGCCAATTTGAAACAACTCCAAAAAAAGAGACAGCCAAGAGAGTGAGGGATGTCATAAAAAGATAATCTATATGCTTAAACACCCACTTGCACTTTTCAAGTTAGATCAGCATTTGTAAGAATTGTATACTTCTATGGTTGCACAAAATCTAGTACATTCATGAGGGCAAATTAAGTGTGTACGTATATGTTAAAAAAAGGGATCCAGAGTACCAAAAAGCAACCAATTAGGTAAAATTAAAACAAGCAGGATTTTAGCTACCATTTTTCACATGGACACCTTGATAAAAAATCATAGAATCACAGAATGGGCAGGTTGGAAGGGACCCTCAAGATCATCTAGTTCCAACCTCCCCGCACTAAGCAGGGATGCCAATCACTAGACCAGGTCACCCAGGGCCGCATCCAGCCTGGCCTTGAACACTGCCAGGGATGGGGCAGCCACAACCTCTCTGGGCAACCTGTGCCAGTGCCTAACCACTCTCCGGGTAAAGAACTTCCTCATAACCTCCAATCTAAATTTTCCCTCCTTCATCTTATAACTATTCCNAGTTTGTCCAGATCCCTCTGGATGGCATTCCACCCTCTGAAGACTTATCTTTTAAACTACATTAATATATGCCAAGTTCATATACCAATAACCAAACACAGGCCCACTGACCTACTTAAAATTACACCTGCAGTAGCTGAGTCAAACCCACATGGGAGGAAGAACCTGATAACATTTTCAACCTTGTTTAAATAAGGCCTCATGGCAATATAAAAACAAACATGGGCAGCAGGTTCATGTTACATCTTTCTTCAAAATAATGCCAGAGTCCAGAATTTCTTCAGCCACCCCTAGCACCTTGATCCAAACCTCACAGTGCCACCCCAGCTCTGCCTGCACGCTGTACGCTAGTTTGCTTAATAGGTTTCTGCAGTCTAGAGAATCATCCACCCACATGAAAATGTGGCTGATAGAAGCCACACCTCAGAGATGTTTCAAACAGAAACAAGGAAATCAGGCCAAACATTCAGCCATGTCTATTGCATCGTGTCTTCCTGCCTCCTCTGAGATTGCAAACTGACCCCCAAAACCCTATCTCATTAGCATCTTCCCTTCTCTGACCAAAGCTCCACTGCCCAGCCACTCCAAGGCCTCTTGCACAAGCATGAGACAGAAAAACAAAATGCAGCACAAGCTGAAGCTGCAGCCTCTGTGGTATGTCATTAACTAATCAGGAAGACAATAGAAAGCTGATTTCATAAGTCAGTCTTGAGATATTCTGTATGGGTGCAAATTTAACTCAGCTTGCACATGCCTCAGGCAGGACTTGTGAAGCAAACTTAATTGCTTTTAGTACATCACTGAGCAGTATATGGCTAGAACCACCAGCCCATGGTTTTGCATGCTCAATTAACAACCCAGGGAAACAGCATGACTTGAAGAAGCTACAGAAATATTTAGTACTCCAAACACTCAATTTATTACTAGCACAAAAAACAAGTTTGCAAGACAATACATATGCTACCAGATAGCTATGACTACAGAGAAGTATAACATAAATTATGATGATGAGAGAAGCACACAATCCTTATTCCTACTATACACAAACTTAATATTTAAAAATGAGTAGAAAACTGACTACAACCAGTTACTTCCTGCTTTCAGTGCTGTCAGTTGCTACAATAAATTAGGTTGCTGCTTTTCCAATTTGTGTTACTTCTCCCTCCACCTCACACACATAGCTACTCTCTTCTTTGCTTGTATTGTTCCCACAAACAATGTTAAGACCAGGGGTGGGGGTGGGGGGTATTTTATTTTGGGGGGTTTTGTCCAGTTTGAGTTTTGCTTTGGTTTTTGTTTTAATTTCCAAAAACTATTTCTTCAAATAGGACATTGCAGAGAGAAGAAAAAGGAAATATCATCACAGGATCAAAGACAAGTTTCTAGATGCACAAATACAATTGCCACTCTTTGTAAAGGAAGATCATTTTAAATCTATAAGTATGGCAACACTGTTGATAAAGGAACATCCTTATGCTATAAGACAGTGATGAATACAAGGGCAAAAAAGCCAGAATGATAAGGCTGTCTTGCTCATCTGTTTAAGTGCTGTACATAAACTAAAAAGCCCTGCTTTTCAAGCTCTTCTGAGTGTGGACAGTTAGGACTGCCTTAGGCTGTGCAGATTCCTAAATAAAGTTCACACTAGCTCAGAGATATCAACAAAACACTATTGTGGTGGGTTGACCCTGGCTGGATGCCAGGTGTCCAAAGCTGCTATCAGCCCCTCTCCTCAGTTGGACAAGGGAGTACAAAAAAAAAATAGTACAAAATCCTTTTTCAAGCTGTTATACTCAATAGAAGAGATAGCACAACACATAAAACCAAACAAAATACAACTTTTCAGAGATAGGATCCAAACGCAGCAGAGAAACGCTAAATACAATGTATACTCAAGAGGTTTTCTCAGTTCAAATCCAAAACAAAATCTGAGACTTCCCTTCCTCTCTGTCCATAACAGACCTAACAATCTTCTTCCAACTGGATTTTGCTTTTGAGAAATTAAAGCATGTAAACAGTACATGCCATCTACGATAATTTGAAGAGAAATCCTGAGCTGTGGAGAGGGGGAAATGAGGAGGGGAAGTTGCAGAAAATCTGACCATTGTTGCTCTGTTCAGTAAGTCATCTAAGATAATTATACACATTGGTATGTTTTAGCAGAATGTTTCTTACCAGAAAGATTGCTAATTGGTATTAACTCCATTATGTGCTTAATAAGTAGCTATTAAAAGTCACTAAACAGAGGAATGCAGAGGTAATTACACCTTCCTTGCTTGAGTACTGTGTGCTGTTATACTCATCTCCAAAGAGAATGAAAATGAAGTAGAGAAAAAGAAACTAAAAAATTATTTTTTATAAGTTACTAGCTAAAACAAAACAAAACAAAAAAATCAAACAACCTGCGTTTACCCGGTGTAATACAATTATGACAACTAGTTCTACTGATCATTATGTCCAAGACCTATAACTTTGAGATCTACATGATGGAACCTAAATCTATGATTATATTAGGTAAGATAAAAGTGAAGCAATCTGGCACAAGTCTTCACTCTTCAGGACACAAACAAATAGTAATGAAGTGTTATGAAGTGTTAAACCAAATTACTGTGCTGCAACTATTTGAGGACAATTTTGGGGGAAACCCAAATGAAAAGCCTTCCCCCCTCCCACAGAAAAGGAAAGAAACAGAATAAATCACAAACACACACAGGGGGAAGAAGTGGTAAAGAATAACTTTAACAAGAAAAGAAAAACAGTGAAATACAAAAGCAGTGAAAGCCTCCCAGCACCCCCCAAGCTCTGTTGGAAAATGGTGGCCCACCACCCACCCCCACCCCACTCCCTGCAGGAAATCTGCAGAACACAGTCCAGATGCGGTGAAGCGGAGAAGCGATGGGCTGGGGTAAGATGGGATGAAGTTGGATGATGGATGAAGAGAGAGGAACCCTCACCACTCACTCTTGTCTTCTCCTAGTCCAAGATGGAGGGTGCATCATAGCACTCAGAGGAAGATCCCGTGAGACACTGTGAGATTCCCATAGTTCTTTGTGTCGTGACGTACTTCCTGGCACACCACTCGTCTCCCATCCAGTCATGTTGGGGCTGCACCATCTCTCCAAGCTTCCGCTTCATTATGTGCCACCGGTGCACTGCCTCTGCCACCACAGCTCCTGCTGCTTCGGGATGCACTGCTCCGCGCCAAGCCAGCATTGCCCGGCGCCTTCCCTTGCCACTCCGTGCCGGGACACAGGTGCGAGCTGCAAGCAGCTGGCGAGGGCTGTCACAATGTGCCGCTTCCATGCCAGGATGCCACAGGGTCCTAGCATCTCTCTGCCGTGCAGTCCAGCCTGGAAAGGGGACAGTCCTGCATGATCTTAGTGCCAGTCCGCCGGAGGAAGGGACAACTAACTCCCACTCCGGCCGCATGGTAAACTTCCACAGTTTAAAAATAAACATAACCCTTCTGGGGAGAAGGAGGGGTATGAAAGATGGGATACCAACTCCCTACTTTTACATACCCCACAACACCATGTGCTAGACTTCTTGCAATATCCTCCTCTCAAGCCCCAGGTAGATGGTTATGGCAACATATTAGATAAGCTACTTCTCTGACATTGTAAGATAACAATTTTGTTCTCCAAAACAGAACAATTTTGTTCTGCACTGGTGACCGAGAATACAGAGAAGGCAGAGTTACTCAATGCCACCTTCACCTCGGTCTTTATTGCTAATGCCAACTACCAGGAGTCCCAGAAGTTCAAAACGGCAGAGGAAGATGGGAGGAACGTACTTTTTACCTCAGTTAATGAGGTTTGGGTCCGAAAGCAGTTAAGCAAACTGGACATCTGCAAGTCCATGGGTCCAGATGGGATGCACCCAAGAATGCTGAGGGAGATGGCAGAGGTCATTGATAGGCCTCTCTCCATAATCTTTGAGAGTTCCTGGAGAACGGAAGAGGTGCCTGAGGACTGGAGGAAGGCCAATGTTATCCCAATCTTCAAAAAGGGCAAGAAAGATGACCCAGGTAACTATAGGCCAGTCAGTCTCACCTCCATCCCTGGAAACGTGATGGAACAGCTTGTTCTTGCCACCATCTCCAAGTATGTGGAGGAGAGGAGGCATATCACGAGTAGTCAACATGGATTCTGTAAGGGGAGGTCATGCTTGACTAATCTGATAGTCTATTTATGATGGCATAACTCGGTGGATAGATGAGGGGAAGGCAGTGGATGTGTTTTTTCTTGACTTTAGCAAAGCTTTCGATATTGTCTCCCATGGTATCTTCATGTGCTGTGAGATGGATTGGGAATTGGTTGAAAGACAGAGCCCAGAGAGATGTGGTTGGTGGAAAAGAGTCTAACTGGAGGCCTGTGACTAGTGGTGTCCCCCAGGGGTCAGTGCTGGGTCCAGTACTGTTCAATATATTCATCAATGATTTGGATGAAGGGGTAGAGTGTACCCTCAGCAAGTTTGCGGATGATACCAAGCTTGGAGGAGTGGCTGGAACCCCAGAAGGCTGTGCTGCCATCCAGCCTGACCTGGACAGGCTAGAGAGATGGGCAGGGAGAAACTTAATGAAATTTAACAAGGGTAAGTGTGAAGTACTGCATCTGGAAAAGAACAACCCCATGGAGGAGTACAGACTGGGAACTGATCTGTTGGAGAACAGCCCTGGGGAAAAAGATCTAGGAGTCCTGGTGGATATGAGGATGACCATGAGCCAGCAATGTGCCCTTATGGCCAAGAAGGTCAACGGCATCCCAGGATGCATTAAGAGGAGCGTGGCCAGCAGATCGAAAGAGGTTATTCTCCCCCTCTCCTCTGCCCTGGTGAGGCCCCATCTGGAATACTGTGTCCAGTTCTGGGCCCCCCAGCTCAAGAAGGATAGGGAGCTGCTGGAGAGAGTCCAGCACAGGGCCACCAAGATCATTAAAGGAGTGGAGCATCTGCCCTAGGAGGACAGGCTGAGAGAGCTGGGTCTCTTCAGCCTTGACAAGAAGAGACTGAGAGGAGACCTCATTAATGTTTATAAATATGTTAAGGATGAGTGTCGGGAGGAGGGAGCCAGGCTCTTCTCAATGTCATCCAATGTTAGGACAAGAGGGAATGGGAGCAAGCTGGACGACAGCAAGTTTAGTATTAACATGAGGAGAAACTTCTTTACAGTAAGGGTGACGGAGCACTGGAACATGCTGCCCAGGAGGGCTGTGGAGTCTCCTTCTCTGGAGACATTCAAGAGCCACCTGGATGCATTCCTGTGTGACCTCATTTAGGTGATCCTGCTCTGGCAGGGGGGTTGGACTAGATGATCTTTCTAGGTCCCTTCCATCCCCTAACATTCTGTGATAAGGTTTTGACCAGCCATGTCTAGACCAATGAGTGGGGTGAAGCACACAAACAACATGCCTAAAAACATATTTGTGAATAATAGTGTCAAATGTTTTCTGGAGGAGCCATCACGAAAAAACTACAATTTCCCAAAGAGCCTCCATGGATTTCCACATTAAAACACCATGGATAATAAACATGGCGTTTCTCTTAAAAAAGTAGACCAAGGTTTTAGTAAAAGTTGATGCCACATGAATTGAATTCTCTCTCCCATCAGGAAGTAAAATTTTAGCAAAAGGGTTCTGAATAATAAACAACAGTGACAGATGCTCTGTAGAAATGTAAGTAAGTTTGCTCTGTTATAAAAGTAGTAAAAATATTGCCCAAGATCACTTTGTCCCAAATACAATTATTTCAGTGGTCTGTAAAGATCTACAGTCACATCCAAAATTTGATTCCATTAATTCTTTGAAGTAAAAACAGGTAACGAAAGATGCACACATACAATCATCCTTCTCTCTGTTATCCAAGTCTTTAGAAGTAACCAAGTACTCATAAGTAAGTCTAAATTACTTATAGACAAGTGAAGAAAGCCTTCGGAGTTTCTTGCAGCGTAACTTCAGTAGAACTAATACTTGGGCAATCCATTCTCACACACACACTAACACAAATTCTGCTAAACTATTTTTTTTTAAAAAGTAAACCAGATACTAAACTCTACCCTAAAAACAAAAGGTGCTTTATCAGAGAATCAGCTAACAGCTGCCAGCCACCTAACAGAAGTACACAAGTGAGTATGCCATGAGTGAAATAAAGCATACTGTAACCTGCCTGGCACCATCAGAGTGGAAAATTTCAGAATTGCCACATTTCTTATATAAAAATAAACTGCATAATTAAAGACATGTCTTAATTTAGCATTTCTGGTTTGCTTTATACTTGTTTCTTAAACAGCTATGTGAAAATATTGTTTACTTACATGAACAAACACACCAAAAGAATGAGAGACAACGAATAATCCTCAGCAATATTTTTCCAGCTTCCCCAACTTGTTTAGTGCTGGGAACTGTGTATGTAACCCTTTAAACCCTACACAAAACAAATCTGTCACCACGGTCCTAAAGACTTGTATGTCTAAACAACGTTAATGCCAAGGTATTTTCTTCCAGACAAAGGCAACATTTTCACAATGCATTGTACATCATGCACAATCTTTGCTATCCTCCCCGGACGGAGCCTGGCCCATCCCATATTCCACTGGCAACTTTTGTTTAGTTTCTCTACCAGTGTTCAGCCAGCATTCATCTTCTGTTAAACAATCATGAGGCCAATCATGGCAGCCTTTCTCCTAACTACTCTTACTTGCCTTTGATTTTCCTATTTCTTCTCTTCTTTCTACAATCTGGTTGGGCAACAGTGATAGCTGGCTGGTATACTAAATATTATGCCAAGCAGTGGCATGGACAGAATGGAGAAGTTGATTTTGACACACCTTTTGCTGCAAGCTGACTATGCTGCTTTTAATTATGGAATATTTCATATTCATGGAATATTCAGTTACTTACTAGCATGACTAAACACACATAAGGTCCCAGTTCAGAGGAGGTATTAATGCTCTAATATCACATATAAAGGTTTTCTGCATATATTGTGTGAGACTGAACACAACAATAATTCCAAATATTAACTGTTAGGTCAGCCATCAACTCTGAATGCAGTAATACAGGCATTTATTAACTGGACAGAAAACAGAAAAGGTCAAAATAAATTC
Source organism: Bucco capensis (assembly GCA_013396975.1). Lineage (NCBI taxonomy): Eukaryota > Metazoa > Chordata > Aves > Piciformes > Bucconidae > Bucco > Bucco capensis. The sequence continues at coordinate 838,490 of VWZO01000230.1, read as the reverse complement.
AGACAGTAATAAGTCCTTAACTAATCTAAATAGTTTCACATCATATTTATTAAGAAAAAAACTCCAGATTCCTCAAGTATGTAACCTCCATCTGAAAAACAACAAAAAAGCTAAACCTGCATAAAAGTCTACTTCTGGATTTATGATTTTTACTCTAAAAAAACTGCATGACAGAGTATGTTGTTCTAGAGTAGACAAATCATTACATCTAAATCTATTTTTAGTTATTAGATTTGCATAACACAAGTTACTCTGCAGATTTCCAGAAGCCTTAATTATATGAAACACATTCAGCTGTGCTTAGAGGTACAGCTGAAAGCTGAATTATTACAACTTGCATAAGGCAGATATAACAGGTAAGAGTTCTCCACAGATTCCAGATTTAGTCCAAAAAGGGAACAGGAACGCAAGAGAATCCTAGCAGCTATGCTGAACAAACAATGAAAGATCAGACAACCACTGAAAGATCGGACAACTGTAGCCTCCTAATGAATTGCAGAATATATGTCACCAAACATTCTTAAAGATTTGGGGTTTTCTCTGTCTCTCTGATATCTTTCAAAGATAAGTCTATGCCATCAATAAAAAAAGACATTGTCCACAAGTCTTCTCTTTCCTACTGCAAAACACATATGAATAGTAATGAACCACTAAAAGCAATGTCAGTGCTATGGTAGCTTGCAAAGATAGGAGTAGGCAGACCAGTGTTCTGCTTGTGACTAAACCAATTCGCAGTTGCATGATACTGAACAATTGTGGGCGAGAATATCACAATTTCTGATTTAGCACAACATTCTGCTATGAAGTACAAAGTGTTACTTGAAGTTCCCAGATGCAATTAATGCAGAGGTGGAATTGTTCTTTCCTTTTTCCATAGCTGTTCTTCAGTCTTATCTACAGATCTGAAGTATTTCTGCTAAAAGCTTCAGAACCACGTTAACTGATGGCAGTCTACCCTTTACTTCTAGTACTCATGAACACAGGCAGATAGATCTAAAACCAGCTGAGCACCTCATCAAAGCGTGGAAAGAATTCCCTCTGGAACCTACACCACATTTTCAGTTATGTGCTGTGGTACCAGCATTTTACAAGACCAGCACAATTTCTCCATCAAAAGGTTAGTAAGAGAGAATGGTTCTATCCCGCTTTTCAGTACTCCTTTTCCATTCTTAAACTGGAGCAGAAAATAAGAGGTGAATCAAATGGGGTTGAGGTAATACAATCAGAACAAAAAACATGCACAAGATTTGTTGTATGTAGGAGGTATGGCAATACAAATGCAACAGCACGACTTAAACAGGTATGACATGTAAATGTACCTTACAAAATGCTTTATGAAACATCACATCCCAAAAATATTCATTTCCTTACATTGTAACCCAACCATACAGATGGAGTGGGTAAAAGAGTTCAAAAGCTAAAGTGAAATTCAATAATAGATTATGCTTTCTAATAAGTCATCTACTAAAGGTCTCAAACCTTCTGAAAGTAATAAATTATGGCTAACAAGACTTTCAAAGATGGGTAGAAGGAGTTAACATCACCTTCCCTTCCCTGACTAACATATTAATTATAGCTTCCTAGGTAGAGTTACTGATTGGCTGAAACCTAATCCTGCAACATTTTAAAGCTAAATGGCATAGAAAACAAAAACTGTGCACTTAGGAAAGCATTCTGAACATAAATACCAAATTAATATCCAACCCAAGCAGTAACTACTCATTCTGTAGCATTTGAAGAAACTTAAACACATTAAAGAAACATGGCAAAAATACCTAACTCAAAGTATTTAGATGCTCCTTAAGCAGCATTGAGGTACTGCTACTAGAACAGTTCTCATATAAAGACAGGAGTAACATTTTTGCCCTCTATATGAAGTAAGCATCCTCTTCACATCCAACAGAAATCTAACTAACACAGTGATCAGTTAGTGGTGAGATCCATGTATTCAAATAGGGCTTTCTACCTCCTATGCAAAACAAGTTTACTGTGTTATAGAAGGAGCCCAGATTCCTAGCTCAGATGCCGACACCTCAAGAGATGTGAAATGAATCCCATCCTTAAAGCTTCTGATCAAGTAACACCATGAGTATGCACTTTAACACCTCTGGGTCCTACAAACTCAGCAGTGTTAAACAGCAAATGAAAATAACTAATAAGCAAAGCTGAAAACTGTGCAAAGCAACTGCTACCAAAGTGTGCTTTCCCTGCCACATCTTGAAGTTTGCATGGCCTGAAACGCCAGCTCCCAAATGATGCCACATTCTCGAAGTCTAGCATAACAATATCCTTGGCATGAGCAGAAAAGCCAATGAAGGAAGCAGGCTAACTGCTGGAAATACCTACTGTGGGCAGCAACACCTGCTGCTAGATCTGGGTGCTTCCCCCACTCTGGGCTCTGTACCCCACCAGTAACTATCCCACACGCATCTAACCCTTCTGGAAGCAGCACTGAGGTAAACAAAGCAGCTCTCTGCATGCCCTGCCAAATGCAAATCATTATTTCCCTATTTCCTCTGAAGAAAATGACAACTGGACAAGAGCTGGAGGATGCGTGAAAGTCATCCTTTGGGTGATAATATCTTAACAAAAATAAAATATAATTCCTGATAGCAGAGTTACTTAACCCACATTCAGATATCTAGGTTATACCAATTTATCTTTAAAATCTTTTAGCTTATGAAATAATTCATTGAGAATGCTGTCATTACACCTAAACTTCATATGCATTTCAATTAGTAAACAGAAAAAGAGTAGTATCCAATCAGTAAAATCAAGGGATTTTGCTTGTGTAAGTAACTTGTATTTGCACTTTGAAGTAACTCTGTTTAACAGAAATTTGAGGTAGGCCAAAGGGGAATCAAGTTTCAAAATATTTCTGAGAAATATAAGACCATCAGGTTATGCTATTTTATAAAACAAGTGAACATGTCAGAGCCAAAGGCTCATTAATCAAGCAAACATAACAGGCTACTTGCAGTTCCTGGACAAGATACACAGGAAAAGTACAGCGTTTACCTCACCCCAGCACTTGGAACTGCCCTACTTTGAGAAATTCAATATTAGTGTTGGTACCTTTACTTGTCACCAGTACAAAGATCATAATTCACTCTCTACTCTGTCCCTAACTTACACTTAACTTCACATATTAAGAAAATATCCAGCAAATATGCTCTCTACTAGGCATCCAACAACCATGGGGTTAAGTAAAATATTTAAAAGAAATGTCTTATATGCTTTAATTCCATACAACACAGAATGCTCTATATTCAAGTTCTGATCTTAATTTCACTACCTAGCAATATAAAAGGAGCTCTCTGAAATATCCAAGCTGTTTTACAAATGGCAGCTTCCATGGTGTTCCCAGGACACATGCTGCTATTTTCCTCAGCAGTTTACAGTTGATGTTTCCAATTCTCATTTGTGTACAGAAAGTGCCAAAGAACTTCATACTTAAGTCTGTTTTCTCCAAAATTCTGAATGCAAAACTTGCCAAGGAAAACATAATTATAGCTCTGTCTTGATAATGAAATACATGCTCTTTCATGTTCGTGACCTCCTGAGGAACCTGAACATACAAAAGTCTATGGGAACTGATGAGATGCACCCCAGAGTCCTAAAAGAATTGGCTGATGTAGTTGCCAAGCCACTCTCAATAATATTTGAGAAGTCCTGGCAGTCAGGTGAAGTCCCTAGTGACTGGAAGAAGGGACATGTTACACCCATTTTCAAAAAGGGTGTCAAGGAGGACCCTGGGAACTACCAACCTGTTAGCCTCACCTCTGTGCCTGGGAAAATCATGGAGCAGATTCTCCTAGGAGATCTGCTAAGGCACATGGAGGAGAGGGAGGTGGATCAGAGACAGTCAGCATGGATTCACTGAGGGCAGGTCCTGTCTGACGAACCTAGTGGCTTTCTATGATAGTGTGACTACCTCAGTGGACAAGGGACGACCTGTGGATGTGATCTATCTGGACTTCTGCAAGGCAGAAGTTCCTCACCACAAGGGTGGTGGAACACTGGAACAGGTTGCCCGGGGAGGTGGTTGAGGCCCCATCCCTGGAGGCATTCAAGGTGAGGCTTGACAGGGCTCTGAGCAACCTGATCTAGTTGGGGATGTCCCTGCCCACTGCAGGGGGGTTGGACTAGATGACCTCCAGAGGTCCCTTCCAACCCAAACCATTCTATGACTCTATGATTCTGTGATTCTCTTTCCTGCTTTTACAAAGGCACTTACTACGCTCCCAATAAAAACAAAATAAAACAAACAAACAAAAAAATCCCAGAATTAAAGTTCTCTTTCATTATCATCAAATATACAGCACAGATCTGGAAAAGTAAGCTGAATTTTCACTCCTCTGAACACCATAATTTTCCTGTGCAGGATGTCCTTGTTGCTAGGCAGAGTGTTTCACTTCCATTTTTACTGTGTACATCAAAAAACTTTTGAAAAAGGCAAACTGACACATTCACAAAACGTTTTTATAGTCAGTTTTCAGAGCAGGACCCATGGCAGGAACAGACTGCTTCACTTAAAAATATTTGTAATCATACAAGAGGCAGTAAAACAATTTTATCCCAATAAGCCTTAGAAATCTTTTGGAGAAAAAAATAAAACAAGAGACAAGCAGCCACAGTCTGAAAAGCTAAAGTTATTTTCCCTCAGCATCCTGCAAACAGGAGTGGCCTGGTAGGAGCTTACAGAGCGAAAAGCCTATTTTCCAAAGCAAATTGGGTTGACTGACCTTCAGTAATCTGTTGACTGATCTTCAAAACTGTCACACTACTACCTAAAACAGTACAGCTGCCTACAGCTGTAAAGACTAGTGACTGGTTCTTTCATCACACACAGTAAGACACTACATCCAGATTTTAAGCAAATTAACACTATTACATTTTTCTGAAAACTCAGTATCTTCAGTTGGTATGCTTCTTCTCTGCCTTAATTCTGCTCAAACACTTCACCCAAAAAATACAGTATCATAACATGTGACTAGAATTAGAGTAGCATTTACTAAAACATCTGTGCTAAACCTTTAAAAAACTCTATTCAAATGAACAATCAACTACTACTTTCATATTTTGAAGCATAAAAGCAATAATTTGGGTAATTAGACTATGGCCATCTTGTTCTTTGGCTTCTGCAAGAATCTGCTACTGATAGCATTTTCGGCATAGAAAACTAAAACTGGTTAAAAAAAATCAAAACCAAAAAAGTAACTAATTTTACTAACTTCTGGCAGGAAAGAAATTTCAGCCTTAGGTTGCCATTTAGAAGACTGCAAACCAATAAAAATCAACAGAAGAAACAGTTCAATAAAATCAATTTATAAAGCAAGTCAGTGCCAGCGAAGATTTTGCCAGTCCTCAGGCTGAAAACCCCCACTTAGTAATACTTCCCAAAAACTTACAGAATAAATTAAGATGCAGCTTACTACAATATGATTTTTCAACACTCTTGGGAATCTGGAGAGTTCCCAACCAGCTGGAAGCGTGCTCATGTAGTTCCAATTTTCAAGATGGGTAACGGGAATGACCCTGGTAACTAGAGGCCTGTTAGTCTTACTTCAGTACTGGGCAAAATTATGGAGATGATCACTCTGGGAGCCATAGATAAGCACCTGTCAGACAACACAATTATTAGTCTTAATCAGCATGGGTTCATAAAAAGGAAGTCAGGCTTGACAAACTTGATTTCCCTTTATGATAAGATTACCTATCTAGTTGATCAAGGGAGACCAGCTGATGTCATCTTCTTGGACTTTAGTAAAGCTTTTGATACTGTCTCCCATAGCATCCTTTTAGACAAAATGTCAAGCATTAAGCTAGATAAAAAAAATCATTAGGTGGATATACAACTGGTCAAGTGATAGAGCCCAAAAGGTTGTGGTAACAGAGTTACTTCAAGCTCGAGGCAGGTGACGAGTGGGGTACCGCAGGGATTCATCATAGGGCCAATACTCCTCAATATCTTTATAAATGACTTGGACCTAGGACTTGAAGGACTAGTAAGTAAGACTGCAGATGACACTAAATTGGGGGGGTGCTGTGTACTCCATTGGTGGATGTGAGGCTCCGCAGAGAGATCTGGATAGATTGGAGGTCTGGGCAGTTGCAAATCAAATCAAGTTGAACAAGTGCCAGGTTTTGCACTTGGGGAGGGGCAACCCAAAAACCACCTACCTACTGGGGAATGTCAGACTAGAATGCAGCACTGCTGAGAGGGATCTGGGAGTATTAATAGATAGTAAGACAAAGATGAGTCAGCAGTGTGTCTTAGCAGCCAAGAGGGCCAACTGGATCCTGAGGTGTATCAAGCACTCCATCACTAGCCGATCCAGAGAGGTGATAGTCCCACTTTACTCAGCGGTGGCGCAGCCTCACCTGGAGTACTGTGTGCAGTTTTGGGCACCACAATACAAGAAGGACACGAAGTTGCTGGAGAGCATCCAGAGGAGGGCCACGAAGATGGTTAAAGGCTTGAAGGGGAAGTCATATGAGGAAAGGCTGAAATCACTTGGCCTCTTCAGTCTGGAGAAGAGAAGACTGAGGGGGATCTCATTGCAGTTTATAACCTCCTTACAAGAGAGGGAGGACTGGGGGCTGAGCTCTTTGGTGAACAGTGACAGGACACGGGGGAATGGTGTGAAGTTGTCCCAAGGGAGGGTCAAGCTGGATGTTAGAAAGAAGTTTTTGTACCCAGAGAGTGGTGAGGCATTGGAACATGCTCCCCAGGGAGGCAGTCATGGCTCCAAATCTCATGGAGTTTAAGAGGCACTTGGACAATGCCCTTAAGTCACCTTGCGTGACCTTGGAGTTGTCCTGTGCCTAAATGGGAGTTAGACTTGATGATCCTTGTGGGTCCCTTCCAACTCGGGTTGTTTTGTGATTCTGTAACATTATGACATTTTCTTTTAAGCACTTTACCTGTATTCCTTCTACGTTATCAGTCACTTCAAACACCTGCACAAACCAAAAGTGAAATGGTAATGGAAGTAGCAAGTATTTGTCAAACTGTCTTGTCTCAAACAACTGTACCTTGCAGTTTCACAGAAGACTAACAAAAACATTTCCATTGGCCCTACTGACTCAAACTTGTCCATCTAGTTCAACCTTGCACAGCATCAATTAGCAGCAGATGGTGCAGTACAAAGGATGATAAGAACAATTTTCCCCCCAGAAACCACATTCTTGGTTTGCCGAACAGTCCACTGCAATGCTTCCTAGTTTACCTGTTCACACAGCTGTGCTATCTCATTTGTCCCAGGAAAATGGGAAGCAGGGGGATGTATCTATTTTTAAACCTCCTTCTGATTTTTAATGAATGTCCCCAAGCCTCACAGCATGAAAATCACTAGTCTTCTTATAGCTGCCTCTTTTAGAATACTCATGATTTCAAAGACATCTAACACATCCTTGCTATCAGCTCCTAAAACCAGAAACCCATCTGGCTGCCAGAGTGCTCTTCATGCCTCCCTCCATCTCCTTGGCCTTAAACTTGCTTCCAACACAGAGTTTATTCCACCTTTGCTTAGCAAATTTCAGCAAATTATTTCAGCAGAAAGTCAACTCAACAACTAAACTGAAATAGCTCAGCATGAGGAAGAGGACAGGCTGAAGGCCTAAACCACACCTGCCAATATATATCGGCTTTAGCTTCTGAAAAATCAGAGCCACAGGACAGGTCTTTTAAAACCAAGAAGGCCTAGCTTATTTTCATATACAAATTTGTGTATAAAAAGCATTGGCAAGCTTTATTCAAACCTTTTCTAGTTTTTCAAATCCTTTCAAGTGACAATGATTAGCATACTATTTCTCTTCCTTCATAATTTGTAGCATTTCTTCCTGACCAACAACAAAGCTTTTTCCAAAGAACAATCCACTACTACTCCCAAAAATCTCAAGTGCAATAGCTAACCAGAGCTCCAATTATTCAGTTAAATCCAGCATGAAAGTACAAAATAAAATAAGCTCCTTTCTCCTCCTGCTCCACTTTTTTTTGCACTTTGACATCTCATCACATGAAATACCTTCAGAGATCTCTGCAGACAACAGCAGTTTACATGAAGTCCCCCTTCATCATCCCACTACATGTCAAACTTCCACTCACTTCTAAGCTAAATGACATAATGCTCAGTTTTTAACCACCTAGTACAATGAAGATGCATGCTTTCTTCTCATTAAGATAACATTTTACCCGTGACTCCTTATCACTCTTTCTAAGGAAATAGCAATTTCTGCGGACCTCATCACAGTGAAGGTTGTGTACAGAGCTTCCATTTTGTTGAAATAAGGAAGTCTTACCACTCATCAAGAGAAACTAGAGCCTTGACTACTGTTCACAGGATACTATAAACAGAAATGAGGCAACATAAAGCAAGTGGTCTGAGTGCTTTTGTGCATCACAGATGCACAGTTTCTTAGAAAGGATATTTACTTAATAGAGGAAACAAACCAGTTTACTTGGATTCCTTTGTAACAAAGTTTACAAGTAGTCAGTTCGATGTATTTAGAGCTTGGATAGCTAGGAATCTTTCTTTCAACCATCTGTGGCTGACTGAAACTGAATGTGTCTGCATTATCCTCTATTAATAAAACCACATTTCAGGCACAGTCTGAAAATCACTTGGGGTCTTCTGTGGCCCCTGGTGCGATAACTGTGCCGACAGCAGAGGGAGCATTAAACTCATTGCCCACGGGAAAGTGTGGGGAGTGATACCCATGTTCCTATAATCCTTGTATGGGTAGGATGAGCTCATTAGCCTTCTGGCAGTCATCCTAGGAGAAGGACGACTCTGATTCCAAACCCAGGCAGATGGAGCTCGTTTAGCCCTGTAAGGCCTTCCATCTAAGAGAAGGACACTCTAAGAAAACCTCCATCCTAAGGACTTTGCTGCCAGCGTCCAAGCTTGCTAGGCCCTGGCAGATGAACTTTCATTCCAAAAGGTGGATTTTTCTATAAGCTAAATTATTATCATCTACGATAACTAATCTCTTTAAGAAGTCCAACTAAAATCTCGGCTCTACTGCTAATCTAAATGTCTCCCTCTACAAGTTCTATGTAACATCTCCCATACCCTCTCAATCACTATTTACTTGGCATGTGTGGGCTTCCTTCCACTAAAATGGTTAATACTACCTTCTTCCAGCACTTTTATCTCACAAATGCCCTTGTGCAGCTGTACACTAAACTGAAGCAAGAACTTGATCCTACTTAAAAAAAAAAATATTCATACTACTTTCCAGCTCAATCAGTTCCACCAAGCTCACTTCCAGCCATGATAACCCTAAGGGAGCAGCTGGTACACACAGGACAGGGAGGGAGAAAAAGTAATAAGCATGAAGGAGGAGCACTCCTCTCTGCAGAAACAGCCTACACCAAAGTCAGTTAAAAATCAGTAACAAAGCAACATCCTCCAAAGACTGCAGAGGTATAGGTCACCTATCACTGGTTGCAACACAACCACAATTATCAGGACTGCAGTTGCATAAGACCAAAATCAAAATACTCAAGTTACTTGAAATGCAGTCTTAGGATGAAATCCCAGTGAATATGTAATACAGGTTCCTACACTCAAGTGAATGGAATCAATTTCACTGTCTCTTACCTGTACTTCAGACTAACATATTACTGCACTGTTAAAGATAAAGAGGTGATGCTAAGCAGTCAGCATGGATTCACTAAGGGCAAATCGTGTCTGACCAATCTGGTGGCCTTCTATGATGGAGTGATTGCAGCACTTGATGAGGGAAGACCAACTGATGTCGTCTACTTGGACTTTTGCAAGGCCTTTGATACAGTTCCTCCTGACATCCTTATCTCAAAACTGGAGAGATGTGGATTTGATGGGTGGACTCTTCAGTAGATAAGAAATTGGCTGGAAGGACGCAACCAGAGAGTTGTGGTTAATGGCTCTTTGTCTAGGTGGAGAGCAGTGACGAGTGGTGTCCCTCAGGGCTCTGTCTTGAGACCGGTGCTCTTCAACATCTTCATTAACGACCTGGACACGGGTATAGAATACACCCTCAGCAAGTTTGCAGATGACACGAAGCTGAGTGGTGTGGTTGATATGCCAGAAGGGCGGGATGCCATCCAGAGGGATCTGGATAAACTCGAAGAGTGGGCCCATGAGAATAAAATGGAGTTTAGTAAGTCAAAATGCAAGGTCCTGCACTTGGGTAAGAGTAATCCTAGGTACGAGTACAGACTTGGTGAAGAACTCAATCAAAGCAGCAGTGCAGAAAAGGACTTGGGGGTCATGATAGATGAAAAGCTGGATATGAGCCAGCAATGTGCTCGCAGCCCAGAGAGCCAACCGCATCCTGGGCTGCATCAGGAGAGGCATGAGCAGCAGGTCTAGGCAGATGATTCTGCCTCTCTACTTTGCCCTCGTGAGGCCCCACCTGGAATACTGCAGCCAGTTCTGGGCTCCTCAGCATAAAAAAAGATGTGGACCTATTGGAGTCCAGAGGAGGGTCACAAAGATGATTAAAGGACTGGAGAACCTCCCCTATGAAGACAGGCTGAGACACTTGGGATTGTTCAGCCTGGAAAAGAGAAGGCTTTGAGGGGATCTTATAGCAGTTTTCCAGTACCTAAAGGGGGATTATAAGACAGAAGGGAAGAAACTTTTTAGGTGGTCTGAAGGAGGAATGGCTATAAACTGAAGGAGGGAAAATTTAGAAGAGATTAGAAGGGAGATTGATTGGAGATTAGAAGGAAGTTCTTTACCCAGAGGGTGGTTAGACACTGGAACAGGTTGCCCAGAGAGGCTGTGAATGCCTCATCCCTGGCAGTGTTCAAGGCCAGGCTGGATGTGGCCCTGGGCAACCTGGTCTAGTGATTGGCATCCCTGCCCACGGCGGGAGGGTTGGAACTAGATGATCTTTAAGGTTCATTCTAACCTGGCCATTCTATGAATATGTTTCCAAAGTAACTACAATACCTTCTACAGCTCTGACAGCAGTGTTTCAGTAGATATGTTCCAGGAATACAAACCAGGTAGGAGAAAAGAGTTGAGGCAGCCATGTTCCAAAAAAAGTAGTAGCAAAGGTAAGACCTTCAAAGAAAAATTTAAAACATACCCTGGGGAAGACAGAGCTGTCTTGCATTTCATTTCCAACTAAAAATCGCAAGTAGGAAAAAATATTTTTTTCCTTCCTGCCACATTGTGCTATGAGTATTGCAGCTACATGATATTTTATAGTCTAAATTTTATATTAGCAAAACTTAATACTAAATAAGCAATACTTACTACTAAAAAGAGTAATTTCATTTTCACTTCAAAATAATTTTTAAGCCTTTAGGCAACGAAAATAATTTCAGCCAAGAGTATTTTTCATGTAGGCATACAGTATTACAGTAAGAAGTTACCCTGCAACCTTCTATATATAGCAATATAAAATTGAAACTACAGTAGAAGGAAGTCTTCTACTCAGGATAATTAACCTTCGTATTTGTTCCAAAATCATCACAGACCACTTGGTTTGGGTGGTTTTGTTTATTTGTTAACAGTATAATATTTATTGCTTGTCATTATTTAAATAAAAATACTAGGCAGCATTTCAATTCGAGGAAAAACTAATCAAGCTTGTTATTTCCAGACTATAACTAGAGAGAAATAACATAAGACTTAGTCTTTTTATTTGTTTTAGATCTAGGCATAGAAAGAAAATTCACATGCTTACAGCATCTAGTGGGGGTATGAGGGAAGAATACCTTTCAAGTAAAAATCTTATGGCTGTGGAAAAAAAAAAATCAGCAGATTGACAACATTTATGTTGATAATTTCCTAGCAAAGCTAACTGAATGTATTTCTACATGTAAACAGAGGCTGTAGTGTAAATCTCAAAAAAAATTCACTTACTGAGCCATTCACTGAATCATAGAATCATAGAATTGACGCCAAAATTTCTGGAAAATGGGCACTCAGCACAAAGTTAATGGAGAAAGATAGAGTTACCTTTAATTGGAAGCTTCCACACCTTCAGATTCCTGTACATGGATGCGTGCCAAGGGATTACACCTTTTATATGTTTTATTAGTAATTAACGTATTGATATCTATAGCCAGCCCTGGCACTAGGTTTTCCAATAGCCCACCCCTGGTGGTCTTCAGCTCGGTCCATCGGAGAGGGCCCACGTGGGGCTTGGCCCTCTTCTGCTGTTTTGTCTTCAGGCTATCAGCAGGTGGCTTCTTCAAAACATCACGTCCTTGGCAAGGCATGGAAAGTCCAAGATAGTATGTTAAGAACAGGCCTAGCGGCTCCTAATATGTGAACAATCCAGGAAGCTTCACATAATTCTAAAAGTCCTAAAAATCTACAGAACACACTCAAATCTTTAGGCATCAGAATCATAGAATTGTTTGGGTTGGATGGGACCTCTGGAGCTCATCTAGTCCAACCCATCTGCAGTGGGCAGGGACATCCCCAACAAGATCTGGTTGCCCAGAGCCTTGTCAAGCCTCACCTTGAATACCTCCAGGGATGGGGTCTCAACTACCTCCCTGGGCAACCTGTTCCAGTATTCCACCACCCTCATAGTGAGGAGCTTTTTCTTCATATCCAGTCTAAATCTACTCTTCTCTAATTTAAAACCATTGCCCCTCATCCTTTCACTACAGGCCTTTGTAAACAGGCCCTCCCCAGCCTTCTTGTAAGTTCCCTTTAGGTACTGAAAGGTCACTAGTAGGTCGCCCCAAAGCCTTCTCTTCTCCAGGCTGAACAATCCCAGCTCCCTGTCTATATGTTACACATATAGAGAAAGAAAAAACAACAAGAAACATTAAGAAGTTATTGATGACCAATCTTGATGGAAGCCTACAGGAGTTATTTAACTAACAAAATAAAAGACTAAAATAACATGTGTGTGAAAATTTCCTTTCTAAATAACTTGCAGAGAACTGAGTCTTAACTAATTAAGTTCACATAAGTCACCTGATGGAAACGAGAAAAACTGTCCCTTTATCTATGTAACATTACTACATGTGTCCAATAATTACGTACAACTAACCATTATTCTAACCCATAAAGCAAGGAAGAGCATTTGTACCACATCTTCATGTATAGAAGGTTTCCCATTTTACGGACAACCTATACAAAGCTTAGAAACCCAAAACGCCTTCATCAAATTCTTATTCAACAAAAAATTCTTAAATTATCTGCCACAGAGTTCAGTTGCTTTTAAACACAGCTTTAAGCAGGTTCAGAAAAACTGTTTATTGCTTACCTCAGTTTTAGAAGCTGAGCACATGGCAATTTCCTACAAATGAGCAATAACCACAACAACAAAGCACACAAGAAAAAAAATTAAGCATCAAGTATTACGATTTTAACTGGAGACAGCACCAGAGTTGGGCTGCTGACAGTTTTTAAATGTTTCATGATGCAGAAGAAAGGTAGGAAACAGAAAGCATTGCCTAGAGGAAAAAGGATCAAAGCTATCTTTGCGTTCCTATAAATCCTGAGCTACTGCAAAAGCTAAAGCATCACACAGTCCAAGTAGCCTCAACAACCATTCCAACCTACACAAGCTTCTTTGGTGCAGCTTGCGGTTTGCAGTACAAGCTGCAACAGTCAGTGACAGGTTCCCTCTTACCTCTGCAGCCAGAAATCACCAAAAAAGCAAGATTCATGCAGTAATGTAACATTATCTGCATAGAGAGAAAATTTTCTCCTGATATACATAAAAATCTTTGCTAAAGACCACAGGAATGAGATTTAAAAGGTCAGTGGTCCTTACCTGTTAAAGCAAATTCTGTTGACTCAGTCAACAGTTCTCTTATAAATAGTGCTGTTAAATTCTTAACCATTCTGACAAGCACATTATCTTCAATTCCAAGACAGATTTTAGTTAAAACTCTAGAGTACTTTTCATTACACAGATTAGAGGATTCCTCTAACAGGTCTCTGAAAAATGCCATGTTTGGGGGATTGGAAGGAAAACGAGCAAGGTCCAGAACAGGGGACAGGCGGAAACCACAACCAACAAGAAAGACACAAACTCTCTTCAGTGAAGTTCGAGGTGCTCACAGAAGTAAACAAATGCAAATTTTAGAGTACCCACACAATCATCACATTCCGTTTATCCTGATTCTAAATTTTAACAACGCATTATTTTATTCATCCCCTCTCCCTTCCAGATATGCAAAGATAGTTTCCATAGTAACAGGAGAGACTTAGTAGTATCCAAAGGCAGACTAACACTAACTTACGTAACAACTTGAAATTCACCTTAGTTCCTAAAATGTGTATGTTCTTATGTTACAACAACATACATAGCAGTTATTTACTCTTAACACATACCATATATGGTCACAGTAAACATCTCAAGTTCCAGTATTTAAAAAAAAACAGTTTCACAGATAGGATGTAACAGACTAATCTCAGTGAAGTATTCTCACAGATCAGGATACCTGCAGTAAATTAGAGCCAATTCCTACATTAAAAAAATACACTTTTGACTACTGAGGAGGTTTTGACAATGCATTAAGAATTAAAAAAAAAAGGAAAGAAAAATTTAACAATTTTCCTAGCTTTCCCACATCACAGGTCTTTGCAATGTTTTCTCTGATGCTGATCGAGAACACAAAGGACATAAAATACAAAAAGGACACAGAAGTTACAGCACACAAGCTAACACTCAGTTAAAAGGACAACAAATTCTCTACTTCATACAAACATAAAAAAGGGACACTACATTTTTTAGATGTTTTCCCATAGTGACAGTATCATTAAGGGAAATCTTACCAAGATCAACTGCCTTTCTCACTGTCAAAGGAAAATTGGACCCCAATAATTGCAACTCAGCCTAGTTAGGGTAGATCAATATCACTAATGTTCGTTAGAAGAAAATGAGTCATGCTCAAGTTGCATAGGAGCAGCTAGCCAGAATCTGGTAGGAGGTCCCCAGAAAAGCAGAGCTGTCTTCAGAAAGCTTATAGCTGAGAGGGCAACACAAAAACCTGCTGATGGAGGCCTGACACTGAGTAAAAATTTTCAGGGACGGATACATAGAGGCTTTAAGAAATGGTATGCTACCTACTACCACTGTAGGACAAGAAAAAGAAAATACAAGCTAAATAACAATGCAAGACTGTAAGGTAAAAATACTGAGCTGTGGGCAAAGAAAGTTACAAATGCCTGAGGTCTTATCTCTGAGTGTGATTCCAATGGCACTCGGCTACCTAAACACCAAGAATTTTCCTGGTTGACTGGTTTTCAATATTTGTTTAAAAAACCTCTACAAATCCAGCCAACTACAGGGTTTTCAGCTATATCTAGCAGTTACCACATTCACCAACTGCAGATTGAGCTATCAAAACCTATTTCTTCTACTCTTTATCACTAAAAATAAATACTATACTAAGATATTAAAAACCTAATGAAACTGAGAACAGAGCAGAAACATTAGATTGCAGGGACAGATGACTGGATTGAGATGCTATCAGCAAATGACAACTCAAAGACGACATCATATAGTAGAGAAAGAACTCGAAATTTGTCCTCCCAATAGAAATAGCAGGACCAGATCACGAAGAGCTTAATCAGAGACAAACGGAAGTCATTGAATTAAAAAACAAAAAATTTTTTTAAAAAATTTAAAAGCCTGTAATGCTCAGTTTTCTCAGTTTTTTTAAAGAGAAATCTACTAACCATGAAAAGCATTTTGCTAGGGAAGTGACAGAAGTCTCATAGCTAAACTTTTAAGACCACAGCATGCCAAAATAATCCTGCAAAGATCAACTTTGCTACGTGACCAAAAAGCACTGCACTGTTTGTATTAGTCCACCACACACGAAACCTCACACACAACCACCAACTCCCAAATGGATTATTTAAACCCAAAAGGGTCACTACCACAGTTTCAAAGTCACCTTAGTGATGCAATTCTATGCACAGCTATGCTTAAACCATCACAGGAGGCAGACCACTCTTCTTGCCCATTGCTGACACCCTCTGCACAGTCCCATACTCTCTTCTTTGCACTGGTGCTAGCACTTAAAGGATGTCAAGAAAGAGCCTAATGAGAAATCCCTCAGGTTTTCTGTTGCCTGAGCTTCTTTTCATATTCCTGTGAGCTAAAACAACAGACAGTGCTCAACAGAACCCTGAGAGCAAGCAGGGTAGAAGCAGAAACACAGCAGGAACTCTGTCCCTCCTAGCAGGATGCAAGTATAGGGATGAGCATACCTACTCCTACTAGCTCTCTTGTGCTATCAACATTGATTGCATGGCCAGTTGGGGTCCACTCCAAAGAAAGCCAACCTTCAACTGCACCCGCAACCAAGAAGCTGCAGCTAAAAATGCATTTTCTGGAAACCCTTGCTTCTCAAATACTAAATCTGATTAATTTGAAGAGCTCTGACTGTTAAGATGATAGGTAAGTTTCAGAATGGAAACTCAACTAATTTAACCTTTTACTGAAAGTCATTCAAATATGTTGTGCATTGTTTCTTCAGTAAATAAAATGCAGTGTTTAGGCACAGTCTGAAAATCACTTGGGGTCTTCTGTAGCCCCTAGTGCATTAACTGTGCCGACAGCAGAGGGAGCATTAAACTCATTGCCCACGGGAAAGCGTGGGGAGTGAAACCCGTGTTCCTATAATCCTTGTATGGGTAGGATGAGCTCATTAGCCTTCTGGCAGTCATCCTAGGAGAAGGACAACTCTGATTCCAAACCCAGGCAGAGGGAGCTCGTTTAGCCCTGGAAGGCCTTCCATCTAAGAGAAGGACACTCCATAAAACCTCCGTCCTAAGGACTTCGCTGCCAGCATCCAAGCTTTCTAGGCCCTGGCAGATGAACCTTAGGACTAAAGGGTGGGTCCAGCTCTGCACATGCTGTGTCTCACCTAAAAAAAATCCATAGTGCAGGCTCGAGGGTGCTATCCGCTATCCTCTTTTTATCAGTGTACTTGTAAAAAGCGCTGATGAGGAGCGTGGATGGAGCCCTCCCTGGATCTTCGTTCGCGAAGCCTAGCCACGACGACGGCAATGCAGTGTTGCAGTTAGAAATAATCTAGCTCAATATTATAAGCCTCTATTTGAGAGAAATGTATTAGCCAAAATAAATTGGTCCAGATTCTCTATCTCACTTCAAAGGCAGTCAAATTAATCCACAACCATGGATTAAATTTAGACTTTCAAACAAGAAAAGAATCCACAACTATCCAGAATTACAAAACAACTTAATTAAAAGTCAATAAATTAACTGAATGTGAAAACCTTGTTTTATCTTCAGGCTCAGAACAGAAGGTTCCTTAAAACTTTCTACCAAATTAAGCAGTGAACAAGCAGAGCCAGAACGACTAGAAAATAGCCTCCTGGTGTTCCATCCAGTGGAAACACAGTTTTGATAATCTGATTTTCATAACTGTGACTAAATACCCTCACCACAGTGTCACATGTTACATACACAGCTGTCATTTATAAATTACCATTAAGAAGGCACATATACACAGCAAGACAACAGTAATGATAACATATTGGACTTGATGATCTCAGAGGTCTTTCCAGCCCAATCGATTCTGTGATTCTGTGATATATAAACAGTTAAGTAAATGCCTGAATACCTGATGAAATACGGCACGAGTATTATCTCAGGCTCTTTCCTAGTACTAAAATTCACAATACAACCCTTTTCTCCCATGTGTCTACATTATCTTTGCTCACTTCTTCTCTAACTCAACAAAAACATCCAATAATAGGAACTTTCTGAATCTCACGCTTATATGTGAAACCTTTCCAGCCTATATTGAACCTAAATCTTGCAAACTAAAATTTACTTCCTCTTAACCTACATCTTAAACACAAATAAAATGGAAAAAAAAATTTAAAATTACACTTCTGTGAACTATTTCTTACATACACACCCCTCCCACAGCCTTTCCCACCCCTAAAAGAAAGCAATATTTTAAATCAGTCACAGGTTCTGAGCCTTTCAATCCACACTGCTACTTTGCCCTGCACTTTCTGGATTGTTTAATGATCAAGACCAGACACAAAATTGCTATTAAAAATAAAAAAAAAAAAAAAATTAAAGCCTTCCCTAATTTAAACTGGATCAACATATCCAGGGATATTACCCACTTTTGCCAATTACATAATGCTGCTTGTTCAGATCAATTTGTGACTAGGACTCCTGGATTATTTCCTATAGCTGTGCCACCCATGCACCTCTATCTGAGCATTTAATAGCCTCTTCCCAGCACAGCATTTTATACTCAGCAGCTTTATATTCCGGTTTGTACTTCTTAAACTTAGCAAAATGAGTGATTTAAAAGGTTATTCTATGCTTCTCCAGATGAGTGTTGGCAATCCCTACTAACTTGATGGCACATCTGCAAGTCTTCTTTTAAGGACAGAATGATAGATAATATAACTAAAATCACCCCCTGAATATGTCATCTGTTTTTTTTCCCAACCTTCTACAGATCTTCCAGCTTTGCAAAGAGTAACTTAAAACTATTTTGTGCAGTTAGTTACCAAGACAGGCAAACAACTTTCATGATCAGCTGAAACACTGTTATTTATCAAGCGGATGAACATGGAACTAGGTTAAAAAACACCTAAAGATTAAAACTGATTCCAAGATACCTTTTAACCATACATATTATCCAGACCAAACTATCATGCAACACGACAGATCTACTTGTAACACATTAGATTCCTCAAATAAAGGCATTTCTTCACCAGATTCACTGCTAGGAGGTAGAAAGGGCACCATGACAGCTGACAAGTATCTCAGTATTTTTAGAGTCCATAAAATACAAAAAATATTTGCTTTTTTTCCATACAGACTGACACATCAAAATTGACTAAGCATGAAATGTAGACAGCATCATTGCTATATGTAGCAAGAAACATTTAATACCACCTAGAGACAGATTAATTACTGTCTGGGAAAAAAAATTAAAAAAACCTGTTCCAATAGAGCATTTCACAAGCCCTTTGGGAGATACAACTGCTGCTTCACTGACTGCGGATGTTCCAGCTTCCTTAGTTTATACAGCAAGCCAACAGACCGGACAATTTTGATTTCAGAAATGCTGCATCCTCAAACAAATCAAGCAGCCCTGCAACTCCACCTCAGAGTTATTTCAGAAATACTGCTGAAGTTTCATTAATTTAATTAAAATTCATGGTTTTAAACTGCTACATTGAAAAGAAACTCATGCATGTTTCATCCACTGAAGTTCAGTGATTTTACCTCAGGATGTCAACGTTATTCCAAACATCAGAAGTTCTTCTCTGATAAGAAATGCACGCCACTTTGATTCAGAAGTGGGTTCTTCTTTCTTTTTCTTCGAACTTCCTTACTTGCCCTTCCTCCAATTAGAAAGCTTTTTGAAAAGCATATTATGGGACATGGCAAGCTGCTAAATGTTTTTGAGTATTTCGTAACATACAAATCCTATTTTCCTAAATGAACAGTCTAAAGACCGTAAAGCTTCATACTGTTCATTACAAAATAGATTCAGAATGAATATAAGCAATTTAGAGCCGTCAAAAAGTGCTGAAATTATATTAAGTGTTTCAGTGCAACTGCTGTTTTTTTAACTACAGGCATCACAATCTGCCATAAGTACGGTAGTATGAATACGCTCACTTTATAAAAAAAAATAATTAAATGAAGGGGAAAAAAAAAAGCTTTCCACACATTTCTGGAGGTTTAAAACCTCTGAGGGCACGGGATGGACGTCTTTGTCTTTAGAGCACCGGACTCCGGGGCAGCGTTGCAGCCAGCTGTGCTGTCGTACAGCAGTACCTGCAAGCTGCTTGGGGCGGGTCACCTCGCCTCCTCCCTCGGGGCCGCTGCAGGCCCCCCTCACCCCCGACGGGAGGGCGCTCAGCACCCCGTTAGGAAGCTGCTCTGCGGGTGTGGATCCGCGGCGGGCGCGCACGGAGGCTGACGGCCGGGCCCGCGCCGCAGCAGGCGGCTGGCGGCGCCTCAGACACCCACCCGCACGCACGGGCGGGCGGCACCGCCAGAGCCGACGCGGAAGCGGCGACTCCGGATCTCAACAATATCGCTATTCAACAGGATCCTGCAAATATCCTGCTGTGGCGGCAGGCTCCCTCCCCGGGGAGGGGCGGCGGGGTCGGCCACCCGTCCAGCCCCCGCCAGGGCAGTACCGCAGTGCCGCCGCAGCCGGAGCAGACCCCCTGCAGACCGGCCCGTCACTCTCTGCAGAGGCGCATCGCGGCCGCCCCCCAGCCGAGAGTGAGGGCTTCGAGGTGCCTAGCAGCACGGCGGACCCTGCCAGGCGGGGCGGTCGGCAGGGCCCCAGCAGGAAGGCGTCCGTCCGTCCGTCCCCGCCGACGGGATGATCCCCCCGCCCCGCCGGCGGCACGCGCGGGAGCCGCTACCTGTCACAACCGTTGTCGTCTCCGCAGAGGCGGCGGCAGCGCCTCCTCGTCCTCCTCGCCGGCCACCGCCAACGTCCGCAGCCTCTAGCTCGTATCCCCCGCCGGCAGCAGCGGCGGGCAGGAGCAGCCCCAGTCCCAGCCCCAGCAGAAGCAGACAGGTCGGCACCAGGTTCGCCGCCGGCCGCCCGCCGGGCGCTCGGAACCCGTTCATCGGTACCTCTACTGCAGAGAAGCTTAGCAAGGAAAGAAAGGAAGGAAGGGGCTGGAGGTCCGCCGCTACCAGCTCCGGCAGCACGAACCCGACCCCACGCTACCTCCCGCCGCTTCCGGCGGCCACCACTGCCGCCAAGCCGCCCGGGCGACACGTCACCGCGCTGTGACGTCACTGGGGAGAGGGCGGGAGGAGGGCCGGCGGCGGGGCGCGGGGCGGAGCGCCGGCAGGAGTGCCGACAGGAGTGGGAACCTGACGGGCTCGGGCTTGAGGTGGAAAACTGTTAGGCTGCTTGGAGCTACGAAGCGCTCCCGCAACGGTTTCTCCTACCTGATATCCCGGGAGGGCTCGCGGCCGGCACTTTGCCAGCCCTGCCCGGGCACCGCTCGGAGGTTGCCGGACCGCGGAGGTGTGCCAGCAGCCTGGGGCACCGCGGGTCGCAACGTTTAATGCCCTCGGATTGAAGCCGGTTACTTGGGAGGATATAGGAGAGGCACAACATCTTAGAAGGAGATACAGGGAGGGGAATGATACTTTGGGTGTTTGTTAAATGTGTCCGTATGACACCAAACGGCAACAAATGCAGTCTGGTGTCCTTGTGACACCAAACTGCAACAAATAGTCACTTGAGGACAGCTTTTTAAAGGGAAAGGAGGTATTGAAGGAAGTTTCAGATAGACATGTACTACATACAGCCCTTCTGAAAAATATTATTCTGAAACACAAAAATTAATGGTGGTTTAGATCTGATCCCAAACAACTAAAACCAGGAAAATTAAGCCCTCATAGATTAAACCCTATTTCATTTTACTTAACACCTTGCAAAAATTCCCCACCAAAAAATACTTTTGCTTAAGATGTTTTCATCAAGCCATTGAATGGGAATAAAATGTATGTTGTGTTTTGTCCTGTCCAGATCTGTGAGATTTTCAGCCATTCTGGTTGGAGCTATTTAAGCAGAATTACACAGCATACACCATCCCAGCTGAAACAATTTTACAAAAAACAACAACAAACACACAAAACTTTAAAGGAGTCATATAGCATATGAAGATATGGAAAATGTGTCTAAACCTAATGAATTCTGTTTGAACTGTAAAGCCTGTGCATAGCCTTATCACTTCTGCTACTGAATACAACAGCCTGTAAAGACCAACAGTATCTGACAAATCTCGTGCAAAGAGAACAATGAAATGCCTGCATCTTACAAAAGAAAAGCTTGCTCAGTGTTATTTAACTTTAGGGAGGGGAGCTGGAGCAGAGTAAATTCCCCATATGGAAACAAAGAAACCAGCTGTTAATTTAATTAATTCTAGTTAATTTTAAAATACAAAGATGTATTCCTACAGGGTTACATGAAAGAGAATGCATGAAATAGAAATAGACTGCATGAGCCCTATAGAGAAATGCCATACGTCAGAATGGCTGTGAGATGGAGACACTAAGAGAGCACTTCAGTAAAAATGCTGTGGGCCTGAAGTAGAAAATTATCGTTGTTAAAAGTACTCTTGCAATGTTGGTTCATTTTCAATTTTTGCTTTCAACTACAAGTCCCCAAATTAGGAAGTGTGGAATCGATTGTTTTAAAGCAATGCTTGTGTATGGAGTTGGAAGAGGTCACTGCTGGTCAGGGCACCTTAGCAGAAGATCGCATGGTGATAAGCATATTAAATAGAAACACCTCGTGATGCACTGGTATTTCACATCATGCAGACTTAGCTGCATAAGCTCAGAATCAAGAAAGGCACCAACCCTAGGCTGCAGCCTAACCCATTAATCCACAGAAACCTAAATTACACATGGTTTCAATTTGGGGACGCAAATATTGCTGAGTGTCCTGCAAGGCTTGATCACATAATCACAGAAAAATTTATAAACTCTCAAGTTCATCTAGTCTAAATCCTCTACTGAGCCCTGATGAGCACCATTCATAACCACATGCCAGTTTCATTTTGGACGGTTGACCACCACGTTTTATGATTTTAGCGGTTCAGACTCTTTTCCATCCACCTTGTCCACTTAACAGGTCCCTACTGGACTACAAAGGACATGGGGCAATGGTTTATTAGAGAGGAGTAGATTTAGACTGGATATTAGGAAAAAGTTCCTCACCATGAGGGTGGTGGAATACTGGAACAGGTTGCCCAGGGAGATGGTTGGGGCCCCATCCCTGGAGGCATTCAAGGTGAGGCTTGACAAGGCTCTGGGCAACCTGATCTAGATGGGAATGTCCCTGCCCACTGCAGGTGGGCTGGACTCGATGACCTCCAGAGGTCATCTTGGAAATGGCTTAGAGAAAGATTTGCTTCATGATCTCAGAGAGGCTGGATAAGGATGACTGTCATGTAGTTTCCTGCATCTTGTTTTGATGTGACATTTGCTTTCTTCCAGAAACTGGAAATTCCATCTGATTGCCACAGCCTTTCAGAGGTGATAGGAAGCAGCACAATGACATTAGTCAGCTTCCTCAGTCCCTTTACAAGCACCTCCTGTCCAACCCTAAGGACTTGTAAACGTCTGATTTGCCATAGTGGCCCTAATTCAAGCTTCTTCTACAGTTGTCAGTAGTCTCCTACTCCAAAATTTGCCGCTAAGCACAGAGATCTGTGGACGCCTGAGGGCTAATTTTGCTAGTAAAGAACATGAGAAAGAGGGCTTTGAGTAGCAACAGCAGAGCCTGTGTTTCTTAGTATGCTTGTAATTGAAATGATTGTTTGTTCTACCTCTGAGTGTAGACAGCTGTGATAGAAAGGCTGGAATTGGTGTGAATGAAGAATGAAGGGTAATGTCTGGGTGTGGAAGCACTGGGTGGAGTACACAGCAGCAAAGGAGTTCTCACCGCGGACTGTGCTAATGGCACCCAAATTAGCAGGTCATCAAGACCCCAGCACATCTGTGTGCAGTTTCACAAGACACCCGTATCTGCAAAAAAAAAGAACAAAGAAGAAATCCTAATGCCTCAAAGAGGTGGGACAGGATGGAGACACTGATCACTATCAGCTGCCTAAGGCTACAAAGAAGCATATTGAAGATCCGTGGCTGCCAACCCAGGCAACATGAGAAGGACTTCACAGCTGGTGTCCCTTTGCCCCCATGTAATTGCAATGGATGCTGGACCTAATGCCTGGACACGGGCACCACAGTGCTGCATGGGAAACCTGATCACCACTACCTTGGTGCCCCATGGCTGTACATACACATCCTGGTGCTCCTGAGCCTGACAACACCCTGAGGATGTGAGTGAGAGTTAAAGGTGTTTCATTTCAATTTTTGTTTTAAATAAAAACACCTTCCTCTCAGCAGGTCTGGCACTAGGGTGTGCTACGTTGCTGACAGAGTATTGCAACAGTATTTCCCACAAGTGTGTATGTTTATCTTTTTGCAGAGAGCAACCTGGTCTCAAAGCCCAGAGTTCAGCCCTTTATGTTACTTCCAGTCATGAGTCCTGCTCAGTACTAATAGACGTTAAGGTCTTGGTCAATTTTTCTGAGTGTACTTTGCTGTATAGATAACCTGGGATGTATTTCTGAGTCCTGTCTTCCATCATTCCATTAATCTTTAGAGCAGAAAGCTTTTTTTTCTTATTCTATATTTTACTGCTTAGAGTTGCCATTTCTGTCAGCAATTTTATCATCTACCTAGCCTTGTTGTGCATATTGATTTCTGTAAACAGAAAAAGGGAGAGAAAATAATCTTCAGAGATCTTTAATGTCCACAGTTCTTTCCAATGCATACATTTGGTTGGTCCTAAAAAACCCTGGAAGGAGGTTTGAACAGCAGAATAAAGGAAAATAAATAAATTTCTACTACTACTTTATGCTATTTACAGTCTCTCCATACTATGAGCTAGGAATGCACAGCATATATGTGAAGAGAAAAATATTAACCCAGTAAAGAAATAGGCTGATAATAGATGAGAAAGAAATCTGGTGGGCATAACAGAAACAAAGCACAAGCTGGAAAGCATGCTGGCAGGTCACAATACAGAAAAGAAGCATTAGAAGTAATAAGCAAAAGCTCGGGTAGAAATTAAGACAGTCAGATTTATTTATTTTAAGAAATGCAAATCCAAACTGACAGTAAATTAACATAAATTCAACTAAGCAATGACCACCAGATTATTGGTAAATTGTCTAAAAATCATTTGATTCTACAAATGCTACGAAAAGAAACTATCATATTGAACAGACTTGAGAGTAAAATTCAAATGTCTTCTCTTGATTAGAGAAGCTCCTCATCTTTGTACCAAATTATAAAAACCATACTAATTAAAACCTTCTAGTTCTCTGATTGTATATGCTGATAAAATCTCAAATGAAGGTGGAATTTTATAGGCTTTGTATTTCCAGGATGAGAGGACCAGTTTAGGAACTCCTTATCAGTTGTTTCTGAGTTACTAAAGTTTATGTTTTGAGGAGGGAAAGTTGTTAAGAGGAAACTATACTAAGTATTTTAAGAGGTCCTGTATTCTCAGCCCTTAATAGACCTAGAAACTATGGGACATAGATGTTATCTCAGCCCAATACTGAAATTGGAACTGAATGAATGGAAGAAGATTAAACAGTTTCCTTATCTGATAAGAATATTAGCCCTTATGACCTTTTTATTGATGACCAAGAGCCTAAGTATCTCTCAAATGAGCAAATTTCCTGGTAATAGGCAAAAATGCTGCTAAAATGACAAAATCTCTTCCAATTAGCAAGAAGGAGCAGTCATTAACTGCAAAGTAGAGCTGTGTATCTGTAAGGAACTTTTTGATTATATCTCCTAATTTTAAGTATTTTTTCAATCAGTATCATCACTAGTTTTGCAGAGTAAAGTACAAATAGATTAAAAAAAGTCTTGAAAAATACAGAATATTCCACAAATGTTCATTGCAGCTACCCTGTGCATTCTCCTACTCTTATGGAAGCTTTGCTTATGGCTTTTTTTTGTTGTTGTTCAATTTGTAGAGTCCTTTATGGGACCAAAGATGCATCTTCCAGCTAGAAGATGTTGGCTAGGCAGATTGTGGTTGGATTTTGTAAACAAAGATTCAGTCTGCATATACAAGATCTGGAGACACATCTGGAGATACCATATCTGAAGGAAAACAATGGCAGAATGAGTGAACAAAATATTTCAGGCAGCACTTGGATTTCTGGAATCTTTGGTAGGAGCCAAACAGCTTGTCAGGACACAATTTTACTGGTAATGGAGAAGCAGGAATCTTGCTATCTGACTGAATATTACTTGGCACATCAGACTACAACAAAGTGATGGGTTGTGATGTGCTTTGACAGATAAAGGACATTTGAGAGTAACAGAAAAAGTTGTAGAAATTAATACACTACAGATTAAGGTGATCAGAAGTATGTTAGAAACTGCCATGGGACAATCTTGGAGAACATGAGAGAGTTCCTCTCTTCATCTGATCTACTCAAAGCATATCTCACCATAACTTTTGTTGCCAAAATTGATTGCCAGACTGTAAACATCAAGACAGCTTATTAAATTTTAAGAGGGTATTGATTGTGGGAATTTGTATCTCTGGTAAACTCATATTCAGTTCATTATTCACCATACACTGAAAATAATTTTCTTGCCCTCTTTCTTTTTTTTTTTTCAGTTTTCAAGCAATATGAGAATTCAACCCATTTCAACACAAAAGTGATAGCTATAGAGGTGACTCACTGGAAAATGCTATCTCAGAGGGAAGGGAGTACAGGTAATTTGATTACCATACAAGAAAAAAATATTCCAGTGTGTACATAATCTTTCTTTCACCTTTGAATCTCAGTAAAGCTCTAAATTCACCCTTACCTAGAGCAGAGACAGCCAGTGCTTTGTGTCTGCATGTTGTCCCCCTTCCTGCTAGACAGAAAACAAGGAAAAAAATTACACGACGTGAGAGAGTCACTACTGCACATGACTAGCTGTTATCTTACCATGTTGACCAACTGTGTCAATAAAAAAAAAAGGAATAAAAGCCACAACTAACAAAACTCATTTGGACACAGACACGATAATTTAGCACATAGTTGTGATCACAGCAAGTATTGAAGACTGGTTCCTGGGGCGTGTTTGGGTGTGTTTTCAGTGGGAGAAAAAAGATCCTATCCACTTGTAATGAACTGTCATGATGGAGTCTGCCTAGGCTGGTAGAGGTGTCCTGAGGGTTCAGTTCTAATCTTCTCAGTGGCTGTAAAGTAATTGCTGCATTAAAAATAATCTAAGTAGTAACTTTCAGAGTATTTTTCTTCTGTCTAAATAAGATACTAAAGCCCTGTTGGTTTGTCATGTGTAGAACTGCTCTTCACCTGAGTGAGCATGGTCAGAAAAATGCTGTTGGATTAATCATAATGGAAATCATTTGACCCTTTAATAAAATACTTGGGTTAAGAAAAAATATTTATGACCTTATGAAGAAGGAAATCACCAGAGCTTTTACTTCCAGTGTGGTTCTGGTAGTTTTTAGCAGCTGTTGATTAAAATGTGAAACAAGCAAGCACTCAGTCTGGGGGCCAAAGCCTGAGTGAGTTGGAGATTATATTCTCATGATCTGCGACTAACAGACAGTAATAAAAAAGCTTAGTGAACCTGTGTATTGTGTGTAAATACAATTCTATTGTCAGATGGTTTGTGGTAGATTGAATGGCTTCTCTGAGGTCACAGCAAGCAGACTGCTTCCTGGAATTTCTGCAGGCAAGTTGCACATTTTGTAAATAGGAGCTGTCTAGATCCATGGCAAGTACTGCCAGGTACCATGAGTGACGTGGCCCCTAATAAATGAGATCATCCTGCAGAGGCAGAGACAGCTAGTCTCAAATCACCCAGAAAGTTGAAAGAGGTATAGAAACTACTGCTTTAAAAATAAAATAAAATAACAGGTATTTTGGCTTTCTCTTAATTTTTTTATGTTTTAGTTTGGGTAGTAGGCAAAAATCATTAAAGATCATATCCTCAATTAAGGTCATTGGAAACAGTCTGTCTGCCTACTTTCAATCACAACCTTGGATATTTGGCTTATGGCTTACTACAAACAGCTGTATTGCTCAGGAAAAAAAGGTGAGAGTGAAATTTCGTCCATTACTTACATATTCAGAAACATACTGAAGATGTACATACTGTTCATTTTTGTTCCTGCTTCATTTGCAAGATCTAGTACTCAGAAGGTTCTGCGCAATGTGCTAAGCTTCCCTGAGCACTGGACTTGAACAAGCTTTCATGATCTTCCTTGGACTTGGACTTTTTATGTCCCTTTATCTGCCTTCATGAGGAAACTGGGAGAGTTATGGATAGGGGTGGGACAAAAACGTTCTGCATTCAATGAAGTTTGTCAGCTTTCTCTGCTATGAGCCATATAGGACAATGAATATTGATTACACATTATTTATTATTTACCTACTATTTAATGAGATCTAGCAGTTCTTTTTAAACTGTTCATGGTAGTTGACAGGAACCATGAGGATGGGCTCAACTTAAAGACATCTGATTCAAGGACAGTCAAGTCCTAATTTATTCAGAATCAGGGAATCCCTTTAGAGAGTAATGGGGACTTTGAGAAAGCTGTTGATTTCCTACAAAAATAACCATCTAAGATCATTTTTTCTTTTTAAGCACTCATTTCTCTTCACTGGTAATAAAGGGATCCTTGCAAAACTATTTTAGCCACTTAATTGCTAGATTTCTACAATAAGTTGAACTAGATCCTGCTCTACACATCATAAAAAAGAATAGCTGAGAAGGGATTTAAGAGGAGAGGAGAGTGGAAAGAGGCAAATCAACTTCCAGAAACAAGGAAGTGAATGATCTGTGACTCACTAGGAAATGACTCACAGCAAGTGGTCCTGATGTTTTTCCATATGCCTTATTTAATGTCCTGGGACATAGGAATCCGAGTAACTTTTGGGCTTTAGTGGAGTGATACATCAAGAAAACAACCATAAAAGTGAATACTTACAGCATGAAAGACCTGGAACACACATTCAGTAGCAATGGGTAAACCTTTTCTAATGATTTAGTATCTGCCATCATATTTATGCTGCAGTTAGTTCAGAGAGTATTTTCAGAACCAATTTTTCAATACTGAAAGTTTCAATATCAATCCAGGGCTGGTACTTTCTACACAGCCTTGACACTTTTGTAATCTGAAAGACAAGCTTAAGAAACAGTTATCTACAAGACTAAAATATTATGGTGCTAATGCCTCCTGAATTATGAAGGCTTGAGGTAGATGTGACATATATCTAGAGTTACTGGAGAGAGATTGCAGCAAACCATGAACTCTTGCAGTGGGTGTTGTTCCTTAAAGCAGAGTGGTTTGTTCTGGGAGTTTTAAGCTGGAAAGAAGAGCACAATGAATGATGTACTTCTTAAATTCTAACAACTCCCCACATCTAACAGATGGCCTGAAAACTCATGCTGAAATAAGTGAAAGTTAAAATAAATATTATGGAGGAACTAAAAAGCAAAAATGCCTAGCATTAATTCTCATTAAAATAGTAACAAAGCACTGAATCTTGAAAGAATGTTTCTGTTCCATAATAAACTTGCCTTTGAATAGCCTAGTCCCACCAAAAGCAGTGTGCACAGCATTAAGCTGTTTGCATTGGAACAATTTCCTCAGCAGTATCGGTAACCATCTCTCTGTTTAAATATCTGGACTGAAGAGAGGAAAGATAATTTTATCTTGCACTTGTCATTTAATAATCTCACCACGGTGTTTTCTAAAAAGAGGCAAAATTTCAGTCTAGACAAAATGGAAAAGATGCCTTACATTTGCACTGAGAATATACTAATTTCAGGTGGGTTGTGTCCAGTTTTCTGAGATCTACAGTAAGTTCTACAAATACAGAACAAAAAAAGTCCAGTTTAACTGATAATATTCTTTGTTAAACTCTTTGGAACTTGTGACCAAAAAATCTGTACCTCTGAAGGGCTAATTCTACTATAGCATTTTACATTGCCTATGTCTTTGTGTTGCTAAAAAATATATATATATATTTTCATTTATAGAAGTTCAACAGACTGAACTGAACTCTTATTAAAATTCTCAGAACTGCCTAGCTATAAGAATACTAGATTTGAGTTGAAAACACAGAATAAATCAAAGAAATACAGTTCATACTTTTTAACTAGAAAAATGTAACTACATATTAATACAAATTCCTTTATTCACAGAAAACAATGGGAAACAAACCCCCAATCTGAATAGGCAAAGATGGACTGTATATGTCAGAGAGATATATATTAAAAGAAACCTGCAGTTTACTTTAAAAAAAAAAAGGAAGGATTTTATCTACCTCTGTGGGAGAATGTCACCATTTTGCAGAGACCAGGAAAGATCTGACAAACTAGAAAAAAGTATAAAACTTAACATCACAGATTACTATTGCATGGCTAGCCTTCGCGAACGAAGATCCAGGGAGGGCTCCATTCACGCTCTTCATCAGCGTCTTTTCCAAGCACGCTGATAAAAAGAGGAGAGCGGATAGCACCCTCGAGCCTGCACTATGGATTTTTTTTAGGTGAGACACAGCATGCACAGAGCTGGACCTTCATCTGCCAGGGCCTAGCAAGCTTGGACGCTGGCAGCAAAGTCCTTAGGATGGAGGTTTTCTTAGAGTGTCCTTCTCTTAGATGGAAGGCCTCACAGGGCTAAACGAGCTCCATCTGCCTGGGTTTGGAATCAGAGTTGTCCTTCTCCTAGGATGACTGCCAGAAGGCTAATGAGCACATCCTACCCATACAAGGATTATAGGAACATGGGTATCACTCCCCACACTTTCCCGTGGGCAATGAGTTTAATGCTCCCTCTGCTGTAGGCACAGTTATCGCCCCAGGGGCCACAGAAGACCCCAAGTGATTTTCAGACTGTGCCTAACTATTGTACATGCCACATTAAATGATCTTTGTTTTTTCTTTGGCCAGATTTCACCATTCTCCATTTGTTTGCTGAAAATTATACAGTTATTTTGTCCTATCCTCATGTTTTAGAAAGACCTAGTAAAGACTAGTAAAGACCTAGTGTATGCAAAACACAGAACTTTATTTGTACAAACTACCATCTTGACTCTTCCCTCAACCAAAGTCTAGTAATAGGGACAAGTTTTCTGAGTAGCATAGTGTAAAGGGAATAGAGTCCATTGCCTGCTTGACATTTAGTACATACACTACTTTGTGTGACTTCTTCCAAAGTCAAAGTGCTCAATAAGGTCTTAGACAATTTTTTTGAGTGAACACATAGGCTAATGTCCAGCCTAAGAAAATCTGCACTCATTATGGTGTTTGTAACTTCACTGCTTTTCTCTCATCTCCTTCTAACTGAAAACATACTAGCCATGCAGTATACCCCTTCTCCACACAGTTTCTCCAGTGTTTGCATTCAGAACAGTGATGTAGGATGTTCAAGAAAACATTCCAGGCATCAGTCCTTGCTGTTTTGGGAGGGCTGCACAGACAGGAAGGTCTTTGACAGATTTGGCTTTCTAAGATTTCAAATACCTGTTTAGGTCTTTATTAACCCAGATTGTTGCAAATCCCAAACAAGTACTACTTCCATCTTTTAATTGCGTGTTTTCAGGTCTGAATATTGATTACTTGCCTAAATAAGTAATAACTGACTCTCCACAGTAATACTTCCCTTTATCACCACCTAATGCAGGAATGACTAGTAACAAATGTTTTTTATATTATTTTTTTTTTTGGTTGGAAGTTTTTCCAGGATTTCTTCATAACAGATTCGAAATATTATCTTTCTCAGGGGAAGATAAGAATCCTAATTAGAAAGGCTTTTATTTTCTGTAAACTGTAAACCATAATTAACAAAGACAAGAAAACCAGATTAGACAAAACCATGTAAGGATGTTGAATATGGCAAAAAGAGAAGAGAGAAGATAAAGCTTTGGAACAGAAATATCTAGTGGTAAAAGCCTGAATTTCAAAATTTATAGAAATATATCAAAAAGACATTTTCTCTTTCATATGAAAACTTACCCAAGCTTTTAAAACAAAAAACAATGAAAATTGAGAAACACGTTTTTACCTTTTAATTGATACACATTTCAATTACTGAATAAAATGCAATCTAAAGTCAGTAGAAGAAAGTATACTCTGTTAAACACACAAATAACAAATGCTCTCTTTCTGTATTGCAGAGATCATAGTCTACAGAGTTTGTACACCTTTTTCCACATGCCCTTTCTTTCAAGAATTACTTTTTCCATAGCAGAAGTGCATTTCATAAGCGTGAGGCAGAGATGGGAGGAACAGGCTCTCCTGCCTGTATAGTAATGGTGAGGGGTATTAGTACTGGTAACACTATTTCCCCTATGTCTATCAGTCAACTGTAATGCCTTCAGAAACTGGTTATGGTTAAAATACATCAAATGTATCGAAAACTAAATTAAATATCTAAATATGTCTTTATGTCAGAAACTACACAGATCACTTCTTTACCCCTAACATGAGTACCAAAAGCAACTGGTACTTCTTTCACAAGCTGTAACTATGCCAATTTTCCACAGTTAGAACTTGATCTTAACATTAATGAACCAGGATTGGGCTTCAAAGCAATGCTTGTTTTTGTAACCCAGATGCACTTAAAAAAGAAGAGAGAAAAGTGAGAATGTTGAAACACTAGCCATATTATCAAACAAATTTAGATAATAAATTATTCTGGACAGAAAATTAAGTATTATTGCTTTTTACAACATATATTCGTGCTAATTTACTACTTATAATTGGATTTATTATGACTATTACTATCCTAAATAGAGCTTTTCTGAAAAAGAATAAATCATAGAATGTACCATTTACGGGACACAGAACTGTTGAATAAAATGAACTATTAGGCATCTACTAAAACATACTGAGGGTATAACATATTTTGGTTTTGGCTATCAAATTCTGACTTGTATCTTAGCAAGAACACTGACTCTTTTTCTTTAAAACAAAGCACAGAAATTGGTTGCATGCTTTGTCTTGCACAAATTGTGAGCTTTACCTCCTTTGTTAAATATTCCATTTATTTTGGTCATAATCCCAAAAGAAACAATTTGTTCAAACTGTTCAGCCAAACACAATGTCATTTGGCAAAGCACCATGGTCCTCCATAAAGCCAGTTCTCTAGAGATAATTGTTTGCACATATCAGTAGTCCAGCATCTAGAACAAAATACTGATTTTGAAATATGGGCAAATAGAGGCCCCCCCTGCATCCTCCTTCAGAGACTCTGAAGTTCACCTTCTGTTACCAGCAATGTCTGACAATCCATAGAACCAAGTGAACTTCCCTGGGCTTATATAAAGACTCAAAAAAAAGAGATTTGCCAAAAAGTAGTATTTCTCCCACAGACATCAATTTTAAGGCTGATCCCCAATCTTTATTTAGCACAGTTTGACTGTGTTACAATGTGTTGCAGTCTTACAAAGGGTGGTGAACCTAAGGCGAATATCCTATTCTGACCACATATTCATTTCATCTCCATTAACATCTGCTGGCTTATGCTGCACTGTATGTCATCCGAAGAAGACATAGGTATCCCGAGATCCTCCACAAAAGGAGAATTAGTCCATATAGCCAACCTGGCAAATATACTGCTAATTTCCTATAAGATGAGACAATTTAACATCATGTTAAAGCAGAGCACAACTGTTGTGCTGCCGGATCAAAATGATCTTCCCTGCATTAATAGTTTTGTTAAGGTATTGAGAAAGCTAAGCATGGAGTGTGCAGGAAAATAAAAATTCTTTTGGTGATTTCAATTAACAGCCCAGCTTATTCTGGATTCTAAATATTTCAAATTATTCTGTGGTTATTTACTAAAATAAATGATTCTTGCAGAACTGCTCACAGACATGTAGTTCCTCGCAACAAGTGTGCACTTGCGCTAAAATCCTGAAGACTCCAAAAGCAGTAATTTTTTTCCTCCTCCTGAACTGGGTCCTAAAAGCTGTAAAAACAAAAAACAAAACCCCAACATTGCCACATTCGTCCTTCAGCACTTCTGAAACTCAGCATTGTTAATATATGTCTGGAAGGGGAGTTATTCACAGGGTTGGTTTCTCCTGCTGGTGCTGCCCAGAACAGGAAGGTTGGCTAATCTGCCTCTGCCAGCCATTCCTGGGGGCCCTCACTTTGGCCCCAGACCTGGTCCCGGCCCATGGCCTGGCTCTGCTGCATTCCCCTGCCCAGTAACTGCGCATCAAGGAAGTGTTTGGGGGCCAGAGGAAGCCAGCTGTAGCTGGCCATACAAAACACAAAGCTCTCTTGATCTCAAATACACTTCAGCTAATTGCCTTTCCTGTGTGGGCTTTGGGGATGAAAGCAGCTAGTGCAGCAGCATCTGCCAGCAGCCAGACATGGACAGGAACAGCCTTTCAGAAAGGAGGGTAAAGGAAGAGCCCAGCAGCTCCCGTCACTCCTGCTGCATCCTCCCCCTCCCTTCCTCATTTCCTCACATAAAACACTGGACAGATTATTTTGCCAATTTGTTAAAACACATCAAAAGGCTCTTCCTCACTGAAGATGCATCCCTACTGTTTTTCAATATATTTCAGTATCTTTTAAAGAAATGCTTATTTAGTATTAATAAGCATTTCACTGTATTGCTTTCCCTAAACTGATCTTTATATGGTAATTCCATTTAATGAAATCCTTTCAGTCTTGTTGGAAGAGTTTTACAGAATCCATTAGAAGACAGTAAAAGAGGCATATACTTGCACTTTTTTTTTTCCCCCTGGTTTCTGGTAACAAGTAGAAATGTGTCTTAAACTGGTGTATCTTTCCAGCCTTTTCCCTTCAGTGGGATATCTAACTCTTTTAGTCTCCATACTCTTTCCATTTCTCATAATAAAATTTGTTACTATGACAAAAAATTCCACTAAAAAATAGAAACTGTTCTAGTTATTCAATTGTTCCATTACCCGCCATCAAGATTTAAGTTTCAATATATTTTTGGAAGTACTGAACAAAGATAACTTGGGTACATTTTTAGATAAATCTATTTACTTTTGTGTTTTTTAAACAGTCTATTTGACATTACAAGAAACCCTTGACAGACCATAGCCAGAATCCTACAGTAAGCAGCAAAAAAAAATCAATCTTTATCTGTAAATATGGAAACAACAGGTTCTTCTACTGAAACCTCTGATTTCAGATAGGGAGGAACAGATCAAGAAAATTAGCTACACTGAGCCAAACCAAGTTTAAATCAATGCAATTATCAATTTAGATATAATTCTACTATCAAAATCTGGCCATTACTTAAAACAGCAAAAATGAAAAAGGAGTTTAGGAATTTGTAAGTCAAATGATAGACTACAGACATCAACAAGTTTGAACTGATCTCTAAAGTTAAAGAACTAAAATAATCGATACTGCCTACATATACAAGATAAGTCTCTAGCTGTAAGATAGAAGCCAGTCATTTTAATATTTTAAAAACATATTTGAAATGAGTGTTATTTAAGCAAGGAAGATTAAAAATACAAGTATCAGCCAGAATCTGAAGCACAATATTTTGTTGGAACTAAAATGAGAAACTGAGGGGAACATGAAAACAATACCTCTTCAGTAAAAGCATTTTTTAAAAAAGAACAGATTCTAAAAAAATAATCAGTATAAAGAGAGAACATGGTTCATTTTTAATGTCATCTTAATCTTACTTTTAAAACAATTATATTCATTATTCCTGTATTTTGTGGAATCTTTCTGTGCCACAAAAAAAAGGTCAATTTAAATATCTGACAAAAGGCACCAGAGATCTTCAAGATTTGCTGCTACAGCTGGTCCATACAATACATGGCTCAAGAGCTGCTTGCAGTCCATGAAGGCTTTGGCCAGTCCTGAGTAAGTGGCACAGCATCACCCTAGGCTCACAGAGCAGACAGCCTGGGCAGTCAGCATGAGTGGTCTAGCTGAACGTGTGTTGACCCACACCAGCTGCAGAGCACAAGGTCCCTCATCCAGCCATCAGGAGAAATAAGGGTGGAGGTCAGGAAGAGGAGTTTAAGTACTCCAGTGGGGAAGGTAGAGAGGACACAAAGGGACATGCAAGGTTGTTAGGATGAAAACCACGACACCAAGTCAGAGGAAAACAGACCATATTCTGACACAGAACTGCTTGTTCAAACAAGAACCCAAGAGTGTCTATCTCTGCCTACTTACATATTCAAAGTTACTGAAAATAAAACAAAGAGAAGAAATACTGCTCAAAAAACCCAGTATGAAATGGGCTAGAACTGAACCATGCACTTGCACAGAGCAACGGGACCTAGAGGGTTGGCAGGCCTCTAGGGCATCTACCTTGCTATTTAGTAAATACTTTAAATTCTCTACAAAGCCATGGTAACTATTTAATGACCCTACTGAGTCACAATCCTTGTGCCTGCTTTGTAATATTATGGTTCCTAAATTGCTACCCTATCTTACAGATTCTAAAAACTAAAATGTTGTGTTTTTAGAGCTAGATGTGCATTATGTGTTGTTCTGAAGATTAAATATTGTCTTGTGGCTAATATACAAACAGAGCATCCTGAAGTATAAACAGAAATTCAGGAGAGAAGAGACTGCTCACCTCTTTTAGGAATTTACTCTTTAATCTTCAGCAAATCACTTTGTATTTCTATGCCTCCATTTCCCATATATAAAACAGCATAATACTGTTGTATTAGGTAATACAACTGTCACATGTATCCTCTTTTTAAAAACTAAATGTCATAGAAAAGCCTCTAGTTACACTTAAAACTATTTCTTGCAATTACTAAGGAAAAGGTCAATTTTCTTTGTTATGGAGAATGAACTTTCCCCAAATATTCTCATTCAGTATGTCGTATCTGTTCAACAGTTTGGTTCTTTATATAAAAAGTGATCACACTGAGTCCAAACTTTACCTTTTTAAAAATCAGCCTTATAAATTTACTAGCAGTCTATAGAAGTTCAGTAAGCTTCTTACTACATTATCCTGACAGAGACAACAAGAATCACAGATATAAAGCTCATAATCCTGAGACTACACCTTAGATCAATTTTCAGACAGTTTTTGAGCAAAGTATGAAGTATTCATGCTTCACTGGCATACATTCAGTATGTATGACAAATGATGACAACCATATGTTATGTCAGCTAGGCAAAGACAAAAGTCCTATGGCAAACACAGTGGTTATATTACCCATTATGTTCTTTTGAGTTTGATCCTTTTTCAGGTACTAAGATATGCTTAACTAAATCAGATTATTGATTCCAACTCTGATATTAAAGAAAGCAGTGGAAAAAGCTGTAAGAGCTCATAAAAAGGTATGATTGCTAACAGACAATGAGCCAGTCTGACAGTGCAGTGACAATCTGTCACACATCAATACCAGTTTGGATTCTGAACTCAAGTCTGAGCTGTTGAATCACAGAGGCTGGAAAACTGGCAAAGGCATAGCACTGCTCTCCCAAAGAGGGTGTGGGGCACAGCAAAAGGACTCCTGGCATCATTCTGCATATTTTGGCTCATGCAAGGACTGGCTCCAACAAGTTCTGAAGGAAGCTATGCTCAGGCTTTCTCTGCAGGGGAACATATTTTACAACACAGGGCCTTCAATGGGACTCTGGGTAGGAGTTTAGAAGGTGACTGAGCTAGCTGTATGCCTAACTGAAGATGAACATAAAATGCATGACTGCATCTCTGTATTTGAAAAGAATAAATTGAAGTAGTTAACATAAGAAAAAATTTCTGTGAAGACAGAATTAGTGTATGATCTTACCTTTTTCTTAGAAAATGAGAAAAATGCTTGCAAGTTAAAAAGTATCTTTATTTTCTCAACTGACAATATTTGAGCTGATAGTCTCTAAGCTGTGATCTTGAAAAAGTCATTTTATATCAGAAGAGAGCTTTTACAACTCTAACACTAACATCACAAAACTCAGATCATGAATTACATTTACTTGATTCAATTTATTATTACATGCATTTTAAACACTGATTCGTATTGTTTATTTGCACAAGTATTCATTCTCAAAGTACCAGTAATAACCAGTGCTGTTACAGTGAAATTCAGTAGCATGCACTGCACACACTTGTGTGCAAAATTTTTGTTTTCAGTTAGAAAAATTAAAGGTCATGATTTCTAAATTAATATTATACATACAGTTTCATTTTGGTTTTATGCAGACATTGCATAGTTGATGATCAGTTTCTCAATAAAGACTGGAATTGCGGTACCAGTGCTGTCAAAGCAGATCAAGTGACAGTAGCAAATAAGAAGATTTGAAGAAGAGGCATAACTTTCAAGGTTGAAAGGTCAGCAAGTACAGCCTAAGATAAAAAACAAAATGCTTGTTAAAACTTGATATTTGAATGAAATTGCTTTAAAGCAAGTCAAAAAAGCTAGAAAAAGATTCAAATACTGACTATGATACTAACAATAATTAAATTCAGACCTGGCTAGAAAAAATTATGCTGGTTTATGTTAGTGCCTTACTGTATTATTTTTTCATTCTAATATTTCAAAGAAAAAGCATATGTTTACATATATAAACCAAGTAACTTTATTTTAGCCTTTAGCCTTACTTCAAATATACATGGCATCATGGGTGAATAAGGGGTCTAACATTTCAACTTGCTTCTAAAAATAACTGGGAATTAAGAATCCTTATCCTGTGGCTTGGCTAGTACTTGTGAAGTAAGTCCAATGTAATGATTCAAATAGTCAATGTCTTGTCACAAAAGTAAGTTTAATAATTAAAAAAAAAAAAGTCATCACAAGCTCTCAAAATCCTCTCAGATTTTGGGGGAAAAGAAAAATCTTAACAAATTACTAAACAATAATGGTCTTCATCTTAAGGACTTTATTTCCTATGACAGTACTCGCAATGAAATTTCAGATTCAATATTGACACAAGTAATCTTGTAAAATCTTTGTAATATCAAAGAGCACAGAAGCAACTACATTAAAACGTACTGAGAAAAAAGTTTAAAACCTCTATATTTTAAAACCAAGATATTCCACAAACAAAGATTATATATTAAAATAGAAAAAAAATCCTAATTGTACAAAATAATCAGTTGACACTGCATTTTTGTAGCAAATATACTCTTTTTATTTTCTCTTAACTCCAAAAAGCAGTGTTATGTACTGTGTGTTCACAATTTCCCTAATATTTAATCTAAGGTAAGAATTTAGGCAGAAAGATTTGCACTATGTACCATGAGAAGCTTTAGTTACTCTTGCTGGCAAAGCATCAGAAACTATTTCAATCTCCTCTAACTGAAACTTATCCTTACTTCAGCTGCAGCCAATGATGTCACCTCCATCAGGTTGACTGCTCGGAAAGCAAACACAGCAGCTGCCAGGACTGAAAGAAAATGCCCAATATTTAAGTTGCTGACCTGTTAATCAGTGTTTAGAATTAATCTTGATGTAAAATACCAATTCTCACTCCTTTAGAGTAATTACTTTGATTCTGAAGAATAGCATACAATGGATGGCCATGTTTGAGTTTCTTTGGCCACTCTTTAAAAAGGATAGGAAAAACACAACATTCTTTTAGAAAAGTAAGTGAAAACACTTGAGTTTAGGATGACTATTGTGATTTAGAATGAGCTCATTTCTAAACCAATAATTGTATTTAAATAAAAATATTTCAGTTGTGAATATTATATAACATTAACATCTTACATAATTGTATCTCTCCACGTAGCTGTCTTACAAGTACAAATGGAACCAAAACGTTTTCTCTTCTATTCACCTACTTCGCATTTAAAAACTGACCCAACTGAAGATACATGTCTGCTTTAGAAGCCCCACCTTAAACCTTGCATAAATCTTAGGACATTATTTCCTTCATAAAAAAAAAGTACANGTTGCCCAGGGAGGTGGTTGAGGCCCCATCCCTGGAGGCATTCAAGGTGAGGCTTGACAGGGCTCTGGGCAACCTGATCTAGTTGGGAATGTCCCTGCCCAGTGCAGGGGGGTTGGACTAGATGACCTCCAGAGGTCCCTTCCAACCCTAACCATTCTATGATTCTATGATTTTAAAGACTCTTAAAAGATGGGGCTTCATAAGAAGAAACCCAGCAAAATCAGGGGAACGCTCAGTAGCTCTAAGTACACTGAAGAGTACTTGCCATAAACGAGTAACATGAATCCTGTATTTTGTATAAGTTGATGAACCCATTTATTGTTACCACTGAAGCTGGGAGAACATCCTGCGCTCTGCCCAGAGAGCACTTAACATTTTTGGAGTGCTATCATAAAAAAACCAAAATTACCTTGCATCTTTTTATTAGAGATGCAGTGTTTATGCAATTCTAGTTTTCTAAAAGTTACACTCTTTGACATGTATGTAATCTGCTTTCAGCATTCAAAGAGCAACAATTTTCTTCTTGTCACAAAATACATTGAAGCTAACATGTATTTGCCTTACATCCAGTTGGACTGAAAACATTTTGGAAAAATAATTCTATTACCAGCAAGAATTTCTAAAGAGTTGTATCCCAGGATTCTGTCCCAGAGAAGCAAGAGCTGATCTGTAGCTAAATAACCAGAAAATGCTCGTACCATCCATTTAAATGAAATTCGTAGCCTGCAAATAAGTGATAAACAAGTTATTATATTTCTATCTCCTATAATGATCAGATAGATCCTCTATAAATAATATTTAATAATTCTTCTGTATTTCTCTTCCAGGAAGAATAGCCATTTTCTCTTGCTGCATTAACAATATTTTCCTTTACAACAGCCATCAGCACCTCAATTGACCAAGTACTAATATCAATCACGTTAAAAGCATCCTCAACTATTATCATCCCAGTGTTTCATGCTTTCTGCTATTATGATGGGTACCAATTATAACAGCAAGATTTTCAGGTTCTATTGCACTTAGTGCCACGAGTACAGTATAGAATGACAGCACCTTGTTCTCTCTTCCCTTCTAGTAGCTTCTGCTGTAACTAACATACCTCTGTGTCTTCTGTCCCCTAGGAAATAAGTCACTTGGTTCCACCAGATCTGACATGAATAACTGAATCTTAGCCGAATAACACAGCATTTTTTTATATAGCAATTCTCCTCTGTTTTTCATAGAGCACATAGAAGAAATGCACAAAGCACACATACAAAGGTTAGACAGAGGACTCCAACTGACTTGCAAGGAAAAATGGCACAGTGATGTTTGCACTTTTGAATAATTTCCCGTATCTTTTAAATTAAAATACTACAGATCAGCATCTTCAGAACACTGAATCTGCAGCATTTTTAGCAAGTCAGAAAGAAATACTTACGGCTGAGCCCCAATTTCTCGAAGGTGATAAAAGAGCTGGGGCAGATGGGTTTGTAGAAGAGTTTCAAACAGCAAACACAATGATACAATGCCCTAATGAAACAAGATAATATCCTGAATACTAACACTGATACTGTCAAATCTGAGAAAATGGTCTCAGCATGTAAGTATGCATGAATTTTTAATTCAAGTAATAAAACACAACTAATACTACAGTATACAGCTCAGGCAAGCAGGGCACAAGCAGCTCTAATGCCTTCAGTCACTAAAGCCTTGCTCCTACAATTCTATGTATGTATTAGCAACACAGTATGTTGTGATAGTCTCTTTCAGCTCTAAGTTACTTATTGTAGTTGTATGTCAGAGTTTAAGAACATAGTGGGTTATTATAATATGACCTACTTGAAATATTTCCATTTTGATGAAATAGACCTCAGATGCACTAAAAAACAGAGGATGTGAGAAATACTATCTCTCTGATAATAAGAAACAAACAGCAATGGGGATAACTACAAAGAAGTTAAATATGAACACATTTTAAAATTTCTTATAAAATTACTATGAAAATGAATAGATTCCTGTCTGACCCATTTCCATGCTCTTAATGACTGAAAGCACAATGCACACCCTCAAAATGGTGTATCAGAGAAGGGATTTTCTTTTAAACAGGAAATGTTTTCAAAAAGTAATATGATTCCTCCTCAGCAATTTCTGAAGGAGAATGGAAAATATATTTATAATGTTTCATTCTTAAAAAATAGAAGATAACCCAATTTTTACTATTGGCTTGCAGTCAAGAAAGCTGGCCTTGGTCATAAAGATAACTAAATTATTGAAATTGATCTAGTAGTGCTAAAAAGTGTGTGCTGTCACAAATGTTGTCCTGAAACAGACATGAACTTAATATCACTGAAACAGTATCTGTATATACATGACTATTTCAGTCCCTCTACCCCAGAAAATATTTAAGTGTGCACTTACACATCAGTAATTAAAATGGAAGTGAGTATGCATTTAAGTGACTTGAGAAACCTATTACATAAAAGACTTGACTCTGAATAAACTCTACACCTTCATTAAAACAATACCATTCTCATTTTAAGTACATGATATTTTATAGCAAAGACTAATATTGATATATAAAACAAAAATATCCAAACTAGAGTTACATAATAATTTTTCAGGCTTGCCCGAAATATTCTATTTCATTGAAAATGATATATTTCAATCACAGAGAAAACCATGCCACTGTTTATTATTGTTCCATAGCAAACAGAATATTGAGTGGGTTTTAATTCCTAATGAACTTACAGAGGGATGAGAAGAGATGGAATGGAGTCTGAAGAAAAAACGCACATACATCTCACGGAATATCTGATACAATTTGGAAGGTTCATGGTACAGAAAACAAAGTGGAGCAACTGAAAGGATAAAAGAATTAGAATTGACTCAACACTGTAAACTGTTAAAAGTTCAATGATTAAGTGCATGAATTATGAGGAAAAGAAAGTAATTTATAGTAGTACAACTTATAAAAACAATATTAAACCAATCATTTAGAAAAAAGTATTTTATAAGACTCTATAACTTGACATAAAAAGTTAAGAAAAGCAGTACAATACATTCTAGGTAACAGTTGTAAATATTTCAAGGATCTAAACCAATTAAAATCTGCTTACTGCAGTGCTGGTTTCTGAAGCATAAGAAATATGCTTTAAGGATAGCTCCTCTGGGGTGTAGGGCAATGACTATGTTGAAGAGTCCAAGTTTTTCATTCAACCATCTGTAACTTCGAATGCGCCCTTGGGCTAGCAACCCTTGGGCTAGTGAGTTTCTCTGAATTGGTTCCCTGTTTGTAAGACCCGAAAAAGTTTACTGCTTGAAGATGGATGTTATGAAAACAAAAATGTTTTAAAAATAGCTTTTGGTTTCCACAATAACATCATGTAAGTATGACAGATGGATAGAGATCTGTTTATATTTTAGCAGATCTGAAAACCACGGACATTGGGTAGTTTCATCGTTTTTTAAGTCTTTTAGTATACCTGATTCAAAATAAGACTTGGTTACATTTGTAAAGCAGCAGTTCTCAAAGGTTTTTTTCAATCAGTCCTTTTATTCATTTGGTAGAAGTCTAGCATATAGGTAAATCACTTGAATGTATATGCTGCACAAACACAATCAGTTCCCTCTGACTACCGTTCCGTTCATTTAAGACATGATTCACAGACAGTTGTTCTATATACATTCCTGTAAAAAGCCATTTTATCTGTCCATTTGTCACATCTACTGCTTTATCTCACAGATGCATTCATTATGGATGACAGCTTACGTTTTAACACACTCAGGGTCTCTATCTCTACATTCATCACCCCTTCCAGTTTTATTTATGCAAAGGTAGGTATGTGGATACATTTGTCAGCATACATATGCACATAGATATATGCACATTTATATACATATGGGTGTACACATGTGAATTCATTTTCACACATATGTCAGAGAAGATGGCTTAGTAGAAAATAGTGGCATATGTTTATGAGAGGTGGGGTGCTAAGGTAGGGTGAGATGTTCACAGAAATGTGTATTTACATAGGGGTAAGAAAGTAGAGGGTGTTACGAGTGCATATGTCTTTAATGATTGAAGATGGAGGCGGAAGACTTAGCAGCATGTGTATGTATAAAGGTCAGGAGGATAACAGAAACAATGCCTGACAGTTGGCACCCTAGGACTGCATGCATTTGAACATACCACAGTGTATAGGATTTACATAAGGACTCCTACAGCAGCACAGTGTGGAATACACAGGATGCTCTGGCTGATAGCAGCTACTGTACCCATAGCCTGGAGGTACACTAATATTTTTCTGCTGCCTTGCTTTTCAGGCACACTCCTTCTCACAATCAGCACATTCTGAGTTCTTACAGAGAGGACAGGAAGGAGAGAAAAAGCTTCCACCCAGTTTGAGAGATGCTGTTTTTAAGGGCAGAGCCAAATCCAAACATTTTGAAAAACGATTACACACAAAAAAAGTGAAAGCCTCCTAGTGAGTACCTAAGGAAGTTTGTTACTAAGCAGCTCATTACTTCAAAGAGTTAAGGCACCCTACTCAGGTACAAATTTGCATTTCATATTTAAATCACC
Source organism: Bucco capensis (assembly GCA_013396975.1). Classification (NCBI taxonomy): domain Eukaryota; kingdom Metazoa; phylum Chordata; class Aves; order Piciformes; family Bucconidae; genus Bucco; species Bucco capensis. The sequence goes on along the minus strand of VWZO01000230.1, from coordinate 794,515 downwards.
TGATTTTAATGATCATGTGACCATTAAAATTCATTATTAGCAAAACATAACAGTAATACAATCTTAAAATCTGCTTGCCCTGTGATGCTGCAACCACCTTTGAGAAATCAAAGGAAAAAATTGAAAAGTTGTAACAAATAGTCTCATGTTGTTGGAGTATGCCTGTTGTAGCTGCCTTGTTACACCTGAGACCTAAGAAGATTTTTCTGCTCTTTTCCTAGAAATCTGGTTGATGTTTGAGCTTTCCTCTGTGCATTAAAGTAGCAACCATTCTATTATTTAACACTGCTTTAACACCTATTCTAGGCAAATGGATCCAGTAACATGGTTTTAAGAAATCTTTTCTTTTCTTGGTCTACCCATAAATGAAATACAAGAAAAAACCCACTCTTTCAACAAACTTTCTCTATTCATATACATTAAGATGTATAGGTCAACTATTAGCTCTCAAAGAAGGAACTCCCACATGCTAGTGAGCTGTAATATAAGTAAACAGAAACAGCCTGGAATTTTTAAAATTATATATAACAGTCTTCATACACAGAGGAACAGAATACACACAAACAAGTTTAAAAGTTCCATAACAGTTTATAAAGCTTTAAAAAGCAAATCTGAGAGTTTGAGTCATACTTACCATACATAGAAAAGCCATGAAAAGGAATTACACCTAAAAACCAAAAATATTTCTTTTTTTGTTCTTTTATCCGTGTAAAAAGCATCCA